>CM076572.1:1335839207-1335953344 GCA_034641835.2 Pinus albicaulis
TCCAAACAAGTTCAAAACACTTCTTAATTCCTCCAAGTAGCCCTAAAAGTGAGTCCAAATCAACAAAGAGAAGGAAATCAAGTAGTGAATATTATGGAAGTGTAACACCAGATGTTTTCAACTATACAACTCATTCTCAAGAGATGAAGAAAAAGATGGAGGAAATGCTATATGGGATTAACAGAACTGGATTAATTGGTCAACCAATGAAAATTTTAGCTTCAGAATCCCCTCTAGCCTTCAAAGATAGCTCAAGGCATGGTTTACGTCAGAAAACTGAGAAGAAGTATTCTCGCAGAAAATTTCTTTTCCCATGTTCCCCAGGTTCCTAAAGCATTGATGGTCTCAAAAAGATCTCTTTAGGCTCTTTAGATAAGTCAAGTACATTGAATTTTGAATCTTCAATACAACATGATTATGATAAGCATTTTTATGGCTCCCCAAAATCCTTGGATGTTTTAGGCACTTCTTTTCCTTTGATAGAATCTGGCTCAGATGTAATAGAATGTTGAGACATGATTATTCAAGAAGGACCTAAAATTTCCAAGGAGGACTATCTTCTTAGTTCAAAACCTGCAAGTGAGAAAAATGGGACAAAGTTTAGCACTTCTGTAGAGGTGTTGGAAGATTTATCAGTAGAGAGTACTGATGATGTAGACTGTCTACTCCTGAATGAAAAAAATTTACAGCAGGGGAAAGGGGAAAAAATTGGTCTTGTATATGACACGGGTTATAAACTTGATAGTCCATTTGAGTGCCAAAGTAGTGATTACTTGCAGGAAAATGACATGGAGGAAGCACACAAGGCCAAACATTAAGAAAATCTATCAGAGAATATTGATGGAATATGGAAAAAAGGTGAGGTGAACTTGACAGAAATGAATGAAGTTGAAAGGGCTATAGAGAAATTAAAAGACAACACTGATGATTGCTGTAAATAACTGCAGGCACTTAGAGATTTGAAAAAGGTGGCTAGAGAGGGTGGAAAAGATGAGTTGAATTTTATGGTGGAAACTACAGAAGATTTCGAAGATGCTACTAATAGCACATGACATTACCTTCTCCAGAACACAGAGAAATTGGATGAGAGTAAAGTGGGAGAACCTACAATGGTTGCAGAAGGCACAATTTTGGGACTTGACATTGCTGATGATACCCAAATGGATTTACCATGGCAGAGAGACATGCAAAATGAAAGTGATGAAGATGAAAATGATGAGTTTGCACCCATGTGGAGGCAAATGCCATTATCTTATTAGTGTTCCAATATCAAATCCACTCAAGGATAAAGAAAACAGTAAAGGAAAATTAGGTTTAGAGGCCTAAAACAAAGGTTAAAAGGAAAATCAGGATTGGAGGCCTAAAATAGAGGTTAAAAGGAAAATCGGGTTTAGAGGCCTAAAACAGAGGTTAAAGGGAAATTCAAAATAAGATTAGCACAGAGGCAGATTCGAATGATTAAACCCAAGGCATTTACTTCTTCAGAGAAACATTTTGCCATCTACAACATGTTTTCTTTCAAAAACGGCATCAACAATCATTAAGACAGTCAGAGATATTTCTCATCTACCCAACATTTATTACAAAAGTTATTAAAAAGCCTTAAAAGTCAAATATTTCCAAATTTAGCTCAAACAGTGAAGTTAGGAGTTATTATTACAGTGAGGTTGTCTTAAATATTTTTCCTTGGCCTTGCATGGTCTCAAAGGTAAAAAATGCATTAAATTTGTAATAAATAACATCCGAAACCTTAGCTTAGGATCACCTCCTCATTTTCCGGATAAATATTGCATGAATGATTAATTTTTAGTGTTGGTTGTTGAGCTGAATACTGCATAGACTCTGAGTTGTAAAGAAGTTGGCTGTGGAGCTCTGTAGCTGTTTTGGACTGGATATCAATAGAACAAGCACATTTACAGGATTCATGAAATTTGTTAGATGGTGATGTTATTCTAAATATTGTAATTATTCTCTTCTGTTTTCCATTTTGTACATCAATTTCTCTTATAATAGACATACAACTTAGATTAAGATGTGCTATTAGAGGCACCTTAATTCTGTCTGATTTATTTTATTCAAATTTTTTCTTCTGCTGGGTCTAATGGAGAATTTAGGAGTTCCCTGCTCTCCAGTTCCACCTAGTTTGTTTTCTTGAGATTAACTCAGTAGAGTTCAGACAAAGAAGTTTATGGTTTGCCCTGTCCTTTGGTTCTACTTGAAACTTTGTTCTCAAGGCTTTCTTTGAATTTTACTTGCTGGAGTTTGGCTAAAGAAGTTTATGGGTTGCTCTGTCCTTTGGTCTATCTTGAACAATCACTTTAAAGGTATTTGAAGTCTGATTAAATAAAGTAGGAGTTCCCTGCTCTTTAATCATTACTGAATTGTTATCTTAAATGTTTTATTTGTCTGAAAGCGAATAGCTAGAAAATTTATGAGTTCCCTGCTCTCTAGGATTTGCTGGATTGTTGTCTTAAAGTTTACTTGGTAAAGTATATCAGAAGAAGTTTATGGTATGCCCTATCCTTTGGTTCTTTCGTAAGAATAGTAATCTTAAAAACTCTTCTTGTTCTAGTACATGTTAAAGGATTCTTAATTGCCCTTTAAAGCTACTAAATTCACAACTTAGAGTTCATTTCACATCCACGTAAGCTATTAAAATCCATTTGGCTTAGTTAGCTTGCCCTATGGAACACCCTTGATTTATTTATGTACTCCTGAAACCTTTTATAGACCCCATAGCCAAATGGTTTGAACTTCTCTTACTCTATCTTTTCTTCATAACAAGCAACAAAAAAAAACAAAACAAACAATCCCTATCATTTTAACTAGCCTAAAATCAACACCCTAAATCAATCAAGTTATATCTTTTATACAAATATAGAGAGAGCCCTCTTCGAGTCTAGGAAGGCTAGGTCCTAGGACTCCAAAGTTGGTTTGATGTTACCCTTTTTTATTTGGTCATACCAATCTGACAAATTACAGGGACCTAACATAATGGCGAATCCGCTGGGGAGAAACATTTGTTGAAAAATCTTAGTGTTCTATAAAGAACTCATAAAATCCAAAAACATCTCAAGATTGGTATCTTGTTGTTGATGATGGACAACAGACAAATCCTAAAAAATAATCATCATTCACCTGGTGACTCCACTGGTTTTTTAGTAGGCCTGCTGACTCCACCGGTTCTCATAGACTCCTTTGGGAATGTATTAATCAGTCCCAATAGTATAAAGCCCAGTCACATACTATGTGAATTCATTATTCTTACAGATTTTTTTGTTTTCAAAACTCTTATAAAATTTCAGCCTCTCTGTGTTGTGGGTTTGAAATCTGGCTTCACAAAGAATCTGCACCAGATCTCACCTTGACCCAAATCCTCCTGCCATAGTTGATAACCCAGAAAAAATATTAAGAAAAACCTCCAGAATTGAAGATTCAACTATTTTTAAACCAATCCACAAAGCAAGCTCCTTTCTGAAAACCTTACATCCTTACAAGATACCTAATTTGACTTACACCATAGAAGAAACCTATTCAGAACTAAGTCTCAAAGTTGGATAGATAAGACAAACCTTGATCCTACTAGCTTACAACAGAGTCCTAGTAGAGAAGCCTCTTCTTCCACTCCTCCGGATCCTCAACTTCTCCAACACTTTGACTCCTTTCATTCCAAATCTTCTCAATCTCATCTAGTTGGTCCAAGTACATCTGCTACCCCCACTCATACATCCACTATTCAAACCCCTCCATTTCATCCTCCACCTCCACTCATAAACCCTCCTCTTATAAATCCTCCTTGGGTTCATTTACCTCAAAACATGGCAGCATGGTATGGCCCATTGGTACTACAACAAAATTTACTGCCTATGCCACAAGACTATCAATATAGAATCCCCCACTTTATTGGGATTGATCCTACAACTGCCCAACATCATGTAGACAAGATGAATGATGATTTTGATTACCAGGAATTAGAAGATGAGACCATACAAATGAGAATTTTTGCCCAAATTTTAGGGGGAGAAGCAAAGAAATGGTTCAAGAGCTTAACCCCTAATAACATTCACAATCTCCCTTCCCTTCATCAAGTATTCATAAACAAGTGGGAGACTAAGAAAAATACTCTTCAAATCTTATCAGAGTATGAGAACCTTAAAAGAAATGTTGGGGAGAGTGTTAAAGACTACCGCACTAGTTCAATAGTGTATATAATGCACTTCCTCTCCACATGAAACCCCCACAAGGCCTAGTCCTAGTAAAATTTCTAGATGGATTTGATCCAGAAATGGCTTACCAATTAAGAGAAAGAGATCCCCTTACCTTAGAAGACATGCAGAGGGGAGTAGTAAGTGTAGAAGCCAATCTAATTGCTAAAAGGGCTAGAATGAGAACAGAAAAGAGGGTTACATACAAAGAGGAACCTGTGGCCTCCACATCTGATGCTAAAATTGAAAATCTAGTTAGGACAATGGAAAGGATGATAGAGAGAATTAACTTGAATGAAAGAGCACCCCCTAGGGAAAACCAAACAAATCCTCAAAACAGAAACAAAAGCCAAAACTTCAAAAGAGACCCTCCTCAAATAAGACAAAGATAAACTGACCAGCAAATCAGACCTCTTTTCCAAGAAACTATGTAGATGAAGAGGAGAGATAGGCTGAGGAGCCAGAAGAACACAATGTCAATCTAATAGGCTCTAATAATGAGGACACTGTTTTTCTCACAGAAGAAGAACAAGGTCTATTTTCCTCAAACCAAGCTGAAAGAACATATGAGGATTCTAAAGAATACAAAATAGGATTTGAAAATGCTATCATGGAGGTTCATAGGCAGGATGACCTCAGAAGTAAGAAAACCCAAGATTCCTCCAAGAAAAACAATCCATAAATCTATGCTAGGAAGACCCCTAAAAATAGTCCTAAAAGGAAAACATAAAATACAAACATGATGGCTAAGCATTTTGATCAAAGTAAAAAAAAAATCAGCCATCATGACGGTGACCAAAGCTGCCCTAGTACATCAACTTTGGCCCTGAAAAAACTGTTTTAATTGAGATTCCAAATAAAAATCAGCAAGCTAAAGTTGATGAAAAAACAATGTCTGATAAAACTGATTTAAAACTGCCAAGAACACTGACACCATTCAATACTGAGAGTGAAATTTCCATGATAAAAATAACCATACCCCTTACTGAATTAGTGACTCAAGATGTATATAGATCTCAAGTTTTGAAGGATTTAAACATAGGAAATAATGCTGATACTCTAAATCTGAGTGATGACAAGCCATAATTGTTGTTTGGGCCAGAATTGGAGGGAAAGTTTCAAGAGGGAGGTGTGCCTCCATTCTATGTTAGTTTGAACATTCATGATAAGATCCTACAAAATTCCATGTTAGATTCAAGAGCTTCTCATAACCTCATGCCAAAGGTAGTCATGGAAAGATTAGGCCTTGAGATAACTATACCATACAAATGATTATACTCTTTTGATTCAAGTAGAGTCAAATGTATTGGCCTAATCAAAGATCTCTGTGTTAATTTAGCACAAATTTCAGCCAAAGCCTAGTGATGGATATCATAGTAGTTGAAATTCCCCCAAAATATGGTATGCTCTTATCTAGATCATGGGGAGCCAAGCTTCAAGGAACCCTACAAATGGAAATTACATATTCTACCATTCCAGTCTTCAACCAAACAAGAAGACTGTACAGAGAAACTGACATGAAATACACGTTAAGAAACCGAGATAAACCCAACAACACCCCTCTCTATTCTGTCCATTCAGATCTTGATTTATTTATTTTGTATAATGAGGATGACATTAATGAACAAGTAGTTGAAAAAGAGGAAGAGAGAGACCTGTTAGAATAGTCAAGCCAAACACAAAATGAAGATCATAACAATCAAAATCATAGCAGCCATGAACAAAAACAAAATGGCAAATATGAACTTGAAACTCTTTGGAACATGAACTTTGATGGCTCTTGTGGCATAGATGGTTTAGGAGCAGGTGTTTGGATACACAACACTAATGAGGGACACTCTTACAAGCTAGATTTTCAATGTACAAACAATATTTCAGAATGTTAAGCTCTTCTCCTAGGTTTACAATTATTGAAAAATATAGGAGTTAAGAATATTTTCGTTCAGGGATATTCTGAACTAATTATTAGGCAAATTAAAGGAGAATATTCAGCCAAAAATCCCAGGTTAAGAGAATATAGAAATGTTGCCTTAGACCTCCTAAAAAAATTTGAAAAATAAGAACTTACCTTTGCCCCAAGAACCCAAAACATCCTTGCAAATGAACTAGCATTCCCTGCCAACACTTGCAAACTGTCTCATGCCAATGAACAACACACAGTAAAAGTCAAAAGTAGACCGACAATCCCTGATAACATAGATTATTGGAAAGTTTTTGAAGGTGAAAAAAATATTGAAGACTTTCTGCATTCCAAAAATGAGTTTGAAATGCCAAAATCAGACTCAGATAATGAAGAGGATTTCTCTGGTAAGGAAAAAACACAAAAAACAGAGCCAACTTATGTTGCTGATATAAATCTGTTAGAACACCCTCAAGAGGTAGAACTGTGTGAAGATCCATATAAAAAAGGACCTTGAGGTATTGCAATGCAAAGACAATCTATTTCCAAGAGGACTTGTCCCCTTAGAAGAACTGTTTGATTTCAATGATGTTGCTAGGAAGCCTAAAATAGAATCCACTGAAACAGGTGTAGAAGAATGCAACATAGGCAGCGAAGAAGAACCTAAAATGATAAAAATTTCCAAAACACTGCCAGTTCTTATAAAACAGAACTACATAGAGCTATTCAAAGAATTTAATGATGTGTTTGCATGGGGCTATAAGGACCTGAAGTCCTATGATACAAACATCATTCAGCATAAGATTCCTCTCAAGGAAAACTAGAAACCATTTAAGAAGAATTTGTGCAGAATAAACCCTGTCCTAGTGCCTCTGGTTGAGAAAGAAATAAAAAAAATGTATGATGCTGGAATAATAGTCCCACTCAGGTACTCAAAATGGGTCTCAAATCTTGTATAAGTGAGGAAGAAAACAGGGGAAATTAGGCTAGGCATAGACTTCAGAAATTTAAACAAAGCCTCCCTGAAAGACAACTACCCTTTACCTAAGATGGATCATATATTGCAAAGGGTAGTAGGCTCCAAAATAATATCTTTGCTTGATGGTTTTTCAGGGTATAATCAAGTGCTAGTACATCCAGATGATCAACACAAAACCGCCTTCACTACACCTTGGGGCACCTTCATATATGTCATAATGCCTTTTGGGTTAATGAATGTTGGTGCCACTTTTCAAAGAGCCATGGACATTGAATTTTGCGAAGAAATAGGTTACTTCATTGTGATATATCTTGATGACATCACAATCTATTCAAAAATCGATGAAGAACACCTAGATCACTTAAGAAAGGTCTTTAAAAAATTTAGAAAGTCTGGTATGTCTTTAAATCCCCAGAAAATTTGTTTGGTCTTTTAGGCCATATCATATCTGAAGAAGGGATGAAGATAGACCCAAAGAGTATTGAAGGGATATTGTAGATCAGTCACCCTAGGAACATCAAAGATCTGCAATATTTCATTGGAAAGATCAATTCTTAAGAAGGTTCATACCAAACCCTGTAGAACTCCTAAGAAACATTACTAACATGCTAAAAAGATGAACATGAGTAAAATGGAGCACATAAGTAAAACAATCCTTAGGTTGGGTAAACCAAGCTCTCACCCAAACACCAGTCCTCATCAGCCTTAACTTCACTAAGGACTTCTTCATATTCTCATTTGAATCAGAACACATAATTGGTGTAGTATTACTACATAAGAACATAATGGGACAAGAACAACCCATAGATTTCTTCAGAAAGGAACTAAGAGAAGCACCTCTGAAATATAACATTATGGAAAAACAAGCTTTTTCCTTAATCAAAGCATTAAAAAATTTCAGAGTTTACATCTTGCATTCACATGTCATTGCTTTTGTTCCTCATGCAGTTGTTAAGGAGATACTAACTCAGGATCCTAATGGTAAAATAGGTAAGTGGATTGCTGTCATCTTAGAGTATGGTCTGGATATCAAACCCACCAAGCTAATCAAAGGGTAAGAACTGGCCAAACTGATGCCTGAAGCCAACTTTCAAGAACTGGACATAAACATGATACATTCCTTGGATGAACAAGAGGAGCTGGTGAATCCACCTATTGAAGAAGAATTTCTGAACTGTCTCTGGTATGCTGATATATTATATGTGATTTTTAATCTGAATGCTCCTCCTAGTTTATCCAAAACAAAGGCTAGATTCTTGAAACTAAAAGCTGTAAATTTTTGCATTCTAGATAAATCTTTATATTGAAAAAATTCTGTTGGTATCCTGGTTAAATGTTTACTTGAAGAAGATGCAAATAGAATCATGCATGAGTTTCATGAAGGAGAATGTGGAGGTCATCTCTATTGGAAAACCACTGCCAAAAAAATCCTTAGAGCTAGTTTCTATTGGCCCACTATTTTCCCTAATATCCATAAGCTAGTAGTCATTTGCCATAAATGCCAAATATTTGAGGGAAAGAGAAAACTACTGCCTTTACCTTTACAACCTATCAGTGTTGAAGATTCTTTTCAATAGTAGGGTTTAGATTTTATTGGAGAAGTCCATCTTGCCTCCTCTGCTCAACATAAATGGATCCTCACTGCAACTAACTATTTCACCAAATGGATAGAATCCATCCCTTCAAGGACTACCACAGACTTGGTAATCATCAAATTCCTTGAAGCCAATATTCTGTCCAGATTTGGCTGTCCAAGAAAAATTATCACTGATAATGCTGCTACATTTAAATCCAAGAGAATGGTGGAATTTTGCCACAAGTATCACATTACATTAGGGAATTCTACAACTTATTACCCTCAAGGTAATGGGTTGGCTGAGTCCTCTAACAAAAGTTTGGTAAATATCATCAAGAAATTGCTGGAAGAGAACAAAAAGTCATGGCATAACAAACTGGTGCATGCACTATGGGAAGACAGATTAACAAACAAGAAATCAAATAATATGTCTCCCTATCAGCTAGTGTATGGCGTGGATGCAGTTTTTCCAACAGCTTTGGGAGTGCTAGTAATGAAGCTCATCCAAGAAGTACAGTCTGAAGAAAATGACATGCAAAGAAGAATAAACCAAACTGTCCAGTTACAACAAACCAGAGAAGAAGTATACAACATAACACATCAAGAGCAGGAAAACATCAAGAAGATTTTTGAAAAAAGGACCAAAGGAGATGACTTCAACATTAGAGACAAAGTGCTGAAGTGGGATTCAAGAAGAGAGGAAAAATGTAAATATGGAAAATTTGACAATCTATGGAAGGGTCCATACATCATCCATTCTGCAAGAGGTAACAATGCATTTTTCCTACAAGAAATGGATGGAACATAATTATTTGGAGGTCCTATCAATGGCAGGATGCTCATGCATTATTTTTGTTGAAAATCTCAGTTTGAAGCTTTATTAATTGTACATAACATTGCTTGAATAAAATATCAGAACGATAAACAAAAAAAACAAAGAAAAGAAGAAAAGAGGGTAGATAAAAGAAAAGGTAAAGCCCCATACCAAAAAAGAATGTTCTTGAAAGTGTGCAAGTCCGAATGCCACTACTTTCAAGAAAGGAAGTCTTGTTCAATTATACAGCCTAATCATGATTGATTTTTTTTTGACTTTTTGCTGATAAGTTAGAAAATGAAGATTTTCGAAATTGTTTAAACTTGGATTATCAGTATTGTTGGGGTCCTGTGATTTGGTTGATTGGAAAACCAAATGACAAGGCAACATTCAAACCAAGCTTTAGAGCTATAGGATCTAGCCCTCCTAGTCTCAGAGAGGGATCTCTCAATCTGTTTGTAAGGATATAGCTTGATGCTTTTGAGAGGTTGATTTTAGGCTAGTTATGAAGTGCATATTTGTTTGTTTGTTGGTTGGACATAAATGATCTAGGCAACATAGACAGAGTGGGGAATTCTATAAGCCATTGGGAAATGGAGTCAAGTGGTAGTCATAACAGGTTTGATTGATGAATTTGGGGTACCAAAGGGAAAATCTAAATTGGTCAATGGATCTGTTGGGTTTTGCAAGCGGGATGAAATGAACATCAAGGACTTAGAATGAAAAGTAAAACTAAGGGCAATTAAGGATCCTTAATTATCTATACTTCTTAAAAAAGGGACTTAAAACATAATATGAACATAAATATGCATTTGATAGACATGGCTAACCATGAATTCCACAAACCACACTTCGACAAATGATAATTTCAAGACAGACTTTTCCCAATGAAATACAGAAGGCGAGGAACGCTCTATTTATTCTAAATATTTCACTAGCATGGATTTAGAAAACATATAATATTCACAAATAATTGCATTCATAGAAGAGGGAATGCCTAAAAATCTAAGACTGCAATTATAAAGACCTTCAAAACAATTATTTTAGCAAGAACAGAGGGTATGATAAAAACATACGTCTCTGGCGGACTACAGACAACGGTACTTTGAAAGGAGACTTCAGAAACAGTTTTCAAGTGGCAACAAGCAAGCAGGGAAAACCATAAATCGTTCTTGAGGCCAACTGTATGAACTATTTCATAAATAAACAAGCATGAGGGTTCAAGAGAGTGATTAAGACTACTTGATAATACCTCAACAAATGAAAACATAAAGACAGTGAAGAGCAAACAGATCTAAGGTGCTTCTAGGAGACATTTCTTAGCCTAAAATTTTTACTCTACTGTAAGTATAGAATGATGGAAAAAAATGGAAAATAGGAAATAACAATTACTGTTAGAGAGTAATTCACCAAAACCAGACTCAGGGATCCAATGATCTAGCCTCCTTCATCAATAAACAAGCCAAGCCATCCAAAAACTTTAATACACCAATTTCTTTTCACTTCTGCTAGTCTATGTATTACTTCAAAGAGTTCACAAATGCCAACCCTTACAATGAGAGTTCGAATAGGATTTATAGGTGAATGGGGAGGAGAGGTGACAGATATTTTCTTAATGGTTAATTAAAATAGAGGATAAAAACATCTGAATGCCCATTCTGTGTCATAAATATTACAATAATTTCTTGCCCATTCTAGTAGTGCTTGTAGACTTTGAGGCCTAATTGTCAGGCTGGTAATAACTCCAAAGAGTGTCTTTGTGGAGAAGTCTTCTGGCTGCTGCGGTTCTGTCTTGTCTTATGGTACAAGTAAAGTGGATAGTATGGGTTTTGAGACCACCCATACCTTTACAATAACTGCCTTAACAGTTTTTAAGATATTTCTAGCTAGGTAATAACTGCTGATTGACTTTATGGATAGAAAGTAGGCCCAATGTGTCAGTTAGATATTTTCGAATGAATAACTGCTTCCCTTTAGTGTATTCAAGGCTCTTTAGGCCTAAGTATTCTTGATTTAATCATAAAATTGCTCTTTTAGGCCTTTTAGCCTTGACTTGCCTTTTTAATTAATTTGCCTCACTGTCCTTTCTGTTTCTATTAAAACAGATTTGTTTATTCCTTAATCTTTATCCTTCGACCTTTTATCTTTAGCCATTGATCTTAAAAGGGGCTAATATTTGTTTTGACAAACTTAATATTTGATTAAGCCCTTTAGTCTTCTGTCTTCATCGTCTTCTTTACTGATCTTATGTTTCTGCTTTGTTGTGTGCAGGGGTTTCCTTTTGGTGCGCTGGAGGGTTCTTGTAATCGAATTGATGACCATGTATCATCAATTAAACCCTTTGGAATCAAAACCCTATCCCTTTTTTTTGTTTCAGGCCCTCAGATCATCATCTTGAGGCCTCAATCACTATCTTGACTGTGGGATGGCCCCTTGGGATCGGGGTGCCATTAAACCTGCACAAAAAAACGAACTGTTAATTAAATCCTGCGTTTTTTCGGCTTTATTGTATTTCAGGGGTTTATGGAGGGTTTGGGAGTGATTGCAGAAGAGGAGGAGAAGCATGAGAGGTATTCCAGAGGTGGAACCAGGAAAGTAGAGGATGAAATTTGAATATGGCTTGAAAAAAGGAAAAGGGTGGTTTCGGGACAAACTAGTGGTTTTCGCACAGTCAATAAGAAATAAGCGGTAAGGGGCGGTGGACGCGCGATTCCATAGAATGGCCGCCATGCATCCAGGCCAATATCGCCTATTTCGCACGGATATGGGCTGTTAAACCTCGGTGTTTATCTCCGCACGATATCGTATTTGGACCGTCAGATCTTATATGGTGAGATCAACGGTGCGGAAAGGCCGTGATATCAGTGCGCAGTTTGGAGGTACGGGACCTGGTGGACAGGTGGCGAATGGAGGTTGAGTGCGAACGTATGGGTGGAAAGTGGGACCAACGTTGATGAGGTTAGCTGTTTTGTCGGGAGTGGGAATGTTTATGGGCAGGGTTGGAAGCTTGGGGTTTGCGACGACCTAGATATGAAAATCTACGGTTGAGATCTAATCAACAAAGAAGCGAGTAGAAGGGTGGTCGAGAAAATTTGTGAAGAGAGGGAGTGTGATCACCGTTGGATATGCATGATCAATGGTGGGGATTACTCTGGAGAAAATGATTGGTGTGGGGTAAAAGATAAATAAGGGGCTTAGGGAAGGTGGAGAAACGGTTCCGTGGGGAATAAAAAGAGGGTCGGGGCTAGGACGAAAGGGGCTAATGCTTTTAGCGGATCGTTGCAGCCCTTGGTTTTATGAAGAAAAAGGGGCTAAGGTCTTAAGCCTGAAGGGATCAAGGCCTTAATATTATCAATATGGGCGGAGTTATGCCTAAAAGAGATTTTTGAGCCTTTTGAGGGTTTCGGTAAGGTGTAGAAGGGTGATTTAAACCAAATAAGGGTGTGTATAATGGTTTAAAAGGGGCTTTTTAGAGGAAATGGAAGTTTAATGAAGAGGAGAAAAGAGGTTTTTTTAGGGAATTGTGAAGATGAAATGGAGGGAAGAAATGATGGAGATGAGGCCATGAAAAACAGTTTTCTCTTTGGAAAAAACAGAGTTTTGAGGTGAAGACATTAGTGAGATGGGTTCTTTGGATAATGAACATGGCAGGACTTCAAGAACTCACAGATTTACTTGAAATTTGTTTCTTGAAGGCCACAAACTTGTTTTAGCCATCTTTTGTTATGACAAAAATTATGGATGGCTAACACTGGCTCCACTTGGGGAGGACAACTTGCCCTTCAGGTGTCCAGAACTTTAGTTTACCAATCTCTAGCTTTCAACAGACCAGTGTCTTAATCCATTGGGCATAATTTATTTTTTTCCTCGCTGATTTTCTTTGCATTTTGAAAATTCTTCAATGACCTGCAACATGAAAACTCTTTAAGAAAACACCTCTACCTACCCAAAACTACTTGTCCTAGCATTTTTTCTTCTCTTGAGTGCACTTGGACTGGCATCTCTTTTACATTTTATTTTTGAAAACATAACAATAAACTATCTAATGCTACCCTTATAACTTCCATGAGTTTAGTTTAAACAATTGAACTCTAAAGCTTCTCTACCTAATCTACTATCTGTCAAGATTAAGTTGTTTGACAGATCTGCATTGTCTACATTCTAAAATAGAAATTTAAACATAAAAAAACCAGGATTAAATAGTCTGATTTGCTGTAGTGTCTAAGGCATGAGAAACAAGCTACACATAGACCTTATTTTTAGAAAAATGAAACAAAACTTGGAAGACTTGAGATCTGAGAATAGTAAGCATCCTTCCCTTCTTTTTCAACTCTGATTTTGATCTTTTTGAGTTGTTCTCTTCTTATTTTCCTGGTTCAAGTTTTTAGCATATTAGAACCAGCCTTTTCTTTTCTTTGACTCAAGTTTTGAGCTTGATAGAGCCGTCCTTTTCTTTCTTTTCTTTGGTTCAGATTTTGAGCATGTTTGAACCATTCTTTCTTCTATTCTAATCTATTCTACTGATAAGCCAAGATTAAATAGTTTGGAAAATCTTCTTCACTAACCTATTAGTAGTAAATTGAAATCTATCTAGTCATGATTAGGCTGTATGACTAAATAGCAGTGTTTTCTTCTAGTAGTGGCATTTAAGCTTGCACAATTTCAGACTCTCTTTATTTTTTGGTATGGGGCTATACTTTTCTTCTTTTTCTAATCTTCCCTCTTTTTCTTTTCTATTGTTTTTGTATTTTTTCAATTTTTATTTCAAAGAAAAAACAAAAATCTTACTAAATGCTCACAGGCTGAGCTTTATTGACATTCCTACCTACCCTAATCTAACTTGGAAATATTTTCTGTTTTATATGATATAATAGTGCCAGTGCAGCCAGTTAAGTAGTAACAAAAAAGGGTAGAAAATCTGACTGCTTGTCAAAGATAATCACAGGGTACTTTGAATGTGGGTCTTCAAAACCAAGGCCACCACAAGTGGTGACCACTCCTGATGTATCTGGCTCTTGCAAAGGATCAATGCTTGGGAACATGAGCCAATCAGGGCCTCCATATAATCTGCCACAGGATCAACAAAAACATGATGTAAAATTTTTTCTTTTAGGCCTTCCATGACTGGTTGGCTATCTGCATCCTTGACAGCTTTGATCACTGCATCTTCAGTGTGTCTCTTGAAAGCACAATCATCCTTTTCCTGCACATTAAAAGGCAGTGAAATTTCTTCTTGCTTTGGGTGATCAAGAGATCAAGTCTCTTGTAGAAAAATGCTAAAAAATTAAGTCGCTCAGAATTGGTCTGAACTAGATCGACTGGAAAGAGCTCAGAAAAACGATCCTGTAGACGTGAACATCACTGAAAACCGACGCCGTATGAGGAAGATATTTAGCTTTGAAGTTTTCCAATTTCAATTAAAAAATGGCCAAAGTTGACTTTATAAAAAATATTTTTTTATTAAAAAAAGAATATTTTGGAAACATTTTGTGGAATATTCCACAGAATATTGTGCAAGTGGCCAATTACAGGGCACCGCGTGGCCAACCCGGAGGCCGCCACGTGGCCCCAAAGTGGATTGAAAATGGCGTTTAAATTTTTTTTATGGCAATTCAAAAGATTTTTGAACGCGACAGGAATTGAACACGGGTTGGGGTGGAGACAACCCAACGCCCTAACCAATGGGCCATGGTTGTGTTTGTTAAACCAATGCAATGAATTTTAATTTAAACCTTTCGGCGCGCAATCTGTGGGACGTGGTCCTATGGACCGACGAAGGCACGATTTAATCTTTGTTATATAACATTGTTTGTTGCGCAATTAACTCAAGGTTGATTATGAAGTCCGATCGGTGCGGGAATATGTGGCCCTATTTGTAAGCTCCCCTCGACTGGCGGTTCCCTAAATTTAGCGCCGAACTCCATTTTTGTCGGGCTATCTGGCAGTTAGCCAGATTTAGTTGGATTTTTTCTAGGAGACATTGGGCAAACTTCAGTTAGCCATAACTTTGGCTAGGGAAGTCCATTTGGGATGAATTGTTTTTTGATTTGAGGGTATTGAAGCATCCCGGAGCTGTTGGAATAGTTTTCAGAGCCATCAGGGTACTCTATCAATGATTTTACCAGCGATTTTGGTTGTGGAGCCACTAGGGCCTAATGAAAGATCAGTTGTTTTGGACTATACTCATCCAATGGAGGTGAATGAATAGTCGATTTATACTGATTTCAGCCTTTTGTTTCTGAATTTGCAGCTTATTTTTCCTTTTGAGGCTTTATACACAGTGTAATTCATATTTTGAGCATTAATGAAAAAGGGAAAAGCCTAATTAGAGGCTTTTGGACCCAGCAGAGGTAGCCCAAGAGAGGGGTGAACTGCTTAAACAAATGCTTACTGTCATGTTGTGTATTTTTGCTGTTATATTTCAGATTCTGCTACATTAAAAAGTAACTTTTCATAAGTACACTTTTCCCAAGCAGCCTTATACAGTGAACAAAACTCATTAGTTCAACTTCAAACCACATTACTTCATTTGCAGAATACTTAAACTTGCTTATTCACACATAAAATTTGGATTAATGAATACTTTGCACGTAAACAAATACTTTCATTGATCGGATCTATTTCAGTGATTACATTTTATTTCTTTAGGCAGAGCCAGTTTGTGGGCCAGAAGCTTCTGGTTTCATCCTTTCTAGTAAAGGTGAAATAACTAGTAAAAGCCCCTTACTGTCAATCTCTGTATGAGAAATTCTTTGTTCTCACAATTTCAAGTCATTGGGGGAGGGAGACTTTCCAAAAATGCTCTGGGGTCCCTGAATTGGTATGACTGATCTTGTGAATTCAACATTTCAATTTAAGTTTCATAACTTTCAACTACCGATTCTAGAAAAATTTTCAGGACCTCAGGGTTAGCCTTGAATTTTGAGCTGAGAAGGATAACCTTTGGAAGGTCCTCAAATTCAAGTTCTGCTAGGACACTTGATATTTCATAATGAAACTCTACTATGAAACTTGACTACATTTTTGCAAATTTTTCAGAATCTTCTATTAGTGGAGTGATTTGGTCTTTGTTATGTTGGGATGTGGAGTGGCCACTATGTTGATTTTATACCGAAAGAAAAGGAAATTTAGCCAGATATGACAATCTCTAGAGGCAAACTGGTCTTTAGCAAAGAAAAATTAATCCTCAAAGTTTCCTTGACTGAGTATGAGTGATGTTATAATAGAATGGGTTTCCCAGTGGAGTCTTTAGGTCTATTGAGAGTTGTGGAGTCACCAGGTGGATGATTTCAAATGTTTTAGGATGAGTTGTTGTCCACCATAATCAATTGAATACCAATCTAAGGATGTTGTGGGTCTTCTGATCTCTTAAGGATGTCCAAGATGCAATTTACCCAAAATTCGCACCATGATCGCCAAAATGTTGGGGTCTTGTGATTTGGCTGATTGGCAAACCAAATGACAAGGCAACATTCAAACCAAGCTTTATAGCTCTAGGATCTAGCCCTCCTAGTCTCAGAGAGGGATCTCTCAATATGTTTGTAAGGATATACCTTGATGCTTTTGAGAGGTTGATTTTAGGCTAGTTATGAAGTGCAGATTTGTTTGTTTGTTGGTTGGACATAGATGATCTAGGCAGCATAGACAGAGTGGGGAATTATATAAGCCATTGGGTAATGGAGTCAAGTGGTAGTCATAGCAGGTTTGATTGATGAATTTGGGGTACCAAAGGGAAAATCTAACTTGGTCAATGGATCTGTTGGGTTTTTCAGGTGGGATGAAATGAACATCAAGGACTTAGAATGAAAAGTAAAACTAAGGGCAATTAAGGATCGTTAATTATCTATACTTCTAAACAAATGGACTTAAAAAAATAATCTGAACATAAAGACGCATTTGATAGATAGGGCTAACCATGAATTCCACAAACCACACTTCGGCAGATGATAATTTCAAGACAGACTTTTCCCAATGAAATAAAAAAGGCGAGGAACGCTTTATTTCTTCTAAATATTTCACTAGCAAGGATTTAGAAAACATATAAGATTCACAAATAACTGCATTCATAGAAGAGGGAACGCCTAAAAATATAAGACTGCAATTATAAAGACCTTCAAAACAATTATCTCACAAGGAACAGAGGGTATGATCAAAATAGACCTCTCTGGCAGACTACAGACAATGGTACTTTGAAAGGAGACTTCAAAAACAGTTTTCAAGTGGCAACGAGCAAGCAAGTAAAACCATAAATCGTTCTTGAGGCCAACTGTATGAACTATTTCAGAAATAAACAAGCATGAGGGTTCAATAGAGTGATTAAGACTACTCGATAATACCTGAGCAGATGAAAACATAAAGACAATGAAGAGCAAACAGGTCTAAGGTGCTTCTAGGAGACATTTCTTAGCCTAAAATTTTTACTCTACTGTAAGTATAGAATGATGGAACAAAATGGAAAACAGGAAATAAAAATTACTGTTAGAGAGTACTTCACCACAACCAGGCTCAGGGATCCAATGATCTAGCCTCCTTCATCAATAAACAAGGCAAGCCATCCACAAAATTCAATACACCAGTTTCTTTTCACTTCTGCTAGTCTATGTATTACTTCAAAGAGTTCACCAAATGCCAACCCTTAAAATGAGAGTTAGAATAGGATTTATAGGTGAATGGGGAGGAGAGGTGATAGTGATGGTCTTAATGGTTAATTAAAACAGAGGAGAAAAACATCTGAATGCCCACTCCGTGTCATAAATATTACATTAATTTCTTGCCCATTCTAGTAGTGCTTGTATACTTTGAGGCCTAATTGTCAGGCTAGTAATAACTCCAAAGTGTGTCTTTGTGGAGAATTCTTCTGGCTACTGCGGTTCTGTCTTGTCTTCTAGTACAAGTAAAGTGGACAGTACGGGTTTTGAGACCACCCATACCTTTACAATAACTGGCTTAACAATTTTTAAGATATTTCTAGCTAGGTAATAACTGATGATTGACTTTATGGATAGAATGTAGGCCTAATGTGTCAGTTAGATATTTCTGAATGAATAACTACTTCCCTTTTGTGTATTCTAGGCTCTATAGGCCTAAGTATTCTTGATTTAATCATAAAAATGCTCTTTTAGGCCTTTTAGCCTTGATTTTCCTTTTTAATTAATTTGCCTCACTGTCCTTTCTGTTTCTATTAAAACAGATTTGTTTATTCCTTAATCTTTATCCTTCGACCTTTTATCTTTAGCCATTGATCTTAAAAAGGGCTAATCTTTGTTTTGAAAAACTTAATCTGTGATTAAGCCCTTTAGTCTATCTTCATCGTCTTCTTTACTGATATTATGTTTCTGCTTTGCTTTGTGCAGGGGTTTCCTTTTGGTGCGCTGGAGGGTTCCTGTGATCAAATTGATGACCATGAATCATCAATTAAACACTTTCGAATCAAAATCCTATCCATTTTTTTTTCAAGCCCTCAGATCGTCATCTTGAGGCCTCAATCACTATCTTGACTGTGGGATGGCCCCTTGGGCTCGGGGTGCCATTAAACCTGCACAAACAAAAGAACCTTTAATTAAATCCTGTGTTTTTTCGGCTTTAATGCATTTCAGGGGTTTATGGATGGTTTGGGAGTGATTGCAGAGGAGGAGGAGAAGCATGAGATGGGTTCCAGAGGTGGAACCAGGCGGGCAGAGGATGAAATTTGAATATGGCGCGAAAAAAGGAAAAGGGTGGTTTCGGGAAAAACTGGTGGTTTTCGCGTATTCAATAAGCAGTAAGCATTAAGGGGCGTGTTGGATGGAAAATTCGTTCTTGCGGACAAGACAGACCTCCCAAGTGTCCTACAGACATCTAGCAACAAACAAACAATTAAATCTATCTTTCTATAGATATATCACGATTCATAATTAAATGCTATAAAGGCTTGACGATCTTACCTTTGATCCAATGCTTGTTTGTAGTAGTAGTCCTTCAGTAATCCAAAAGAGTTTCCTTCGAATATCTGCAATCACAAACATACAAACATCAAATAGCACCTGCATCGCATATATTCATAAATCATATCTATTATGGTGATCAAGGAATCCATAAAATAAACCAATCAATTGACATTTTATTGAGAAAAATAGACTTATTTGTATTAACTTTGAATAGTAAGAAAAACCTTACAACCGTGTCTGCCTTGATGTTGTACAGGTCTTCCTGGGGTTCGAAGAAAGAATCTCCTTTACTCTGACAAGCCTTGCACTCCTCTAACCGAGATACATACAGGTATGTAATCTTTCCCACATAAAATCTTAGCTAAAAGGGTCTAAGTTCCAACAGTATCTCACCTCAAATAATACTAAAGCTTCCACTCATCAAATGTAACCCTTTTAGGCTGCGCTATGCCTCTTTTTATAGTGAAAGAGAGGAAGTTACAGCTCCAAACAAGAAGGGATATAATCCTCCTTCAAAGGGATTAGTTCCTTACATCAAGGGGTTAGCTCCTTAATGGATGGGATGCATGAACCTGAAAAGAGCGGACTTTCCACCGTAGGAATGTTTCTAGAAGCTTCCAAAAATGACTCAAACTGAGCTTCTATATTTTACTTGCGCCTTTTTTAATCTTTTACAGTGGTCCACACCCTTAATGAATAAACAGTGCGTTTGGCTCCGCAAGATTTATAGCCAAAAGGTGCGGCACCACAGGCAATACTAAGATAAAGTGCAGTACAAGAGTTTTTAAGACTTTTATGAGCTTTTCTCTTAATTTCAAGGCTTGAATTTAGGAACTTTGATATTGTAGACTTCTAAGGGAGTACTAAAATGTCATGGTGACAAATTTTAGTGTAAAAAATTGCCCCCTAAAGTGCGAAGTCTGAGAACATTTGAAGAGTGATGTGCTTTATCATTTCAAGGATCAGCTTGTGGACACCCCAGTCAGAACCCTATAAAAACATTCAATGCAAAACATATATATATCATCGCTTAGGTAGGCATTCCCATACTCAGATCAAAACTAACTAAACTTGTTCTGATACATAAATTATTTTAATATTACATCAATAGTGTAGACACAGCATGGGCGCAATCATCTGTAATGAATAGTCTGCTGCATAATGATTAATAAAACTCCTCGCAGCCTGGATGGTGGAAACTAGATCTAGGGTCTTGATTTTTGCTTCCCAAACTAGTACGATTCTATCCATGCGATTAAATGTGTTGAAGTCGAACATGGTAGAAACCACTTGATTACCAGTCAATGATGTGAAATGTTAACAAGCGTGAGAGAAACCACCAATAATGACAATGGCTCTCAAAGTACTCAGTACAATCCATGAAATGTGAATAAGTGATCTGAAGTCGAACATTTGACGGAATCGTTCGATCGAAGGTCAATGATGCAACCTATCGTTGAAGGCGAGAAACCTGCCATTAAGGCATGCAGATTTCAAGGTACTGATGGATTCTAGATCAACTTCCTAGATGATGAGCTATCGTCGATAGAAAGTGATCCGTCGTAAGCAAGCTCACGACACGAAACCATAGATCAAGTTTTGAAGAAATTTTTTGCAAGGATTGACTCAGGGATGGTCAACATGAATGAAGACAAATATTTGCAGATGAATGGTTTTTTTGACTGTCCTCTTGAACACATAACGACACGACAGATGGTTTGGTGACAGTTGCCCTAAGCTAATACCCAGAAACCGACTGAAGACCTTCAATTGGTTTGATTAGCTGATAGGCAAAGGATTTTCCCAATCCAGGTAGAAGTGTGACAAAAAAGTGTCGTGTTCAAGAGTGGTGTAATGCTTTTACAAATGAAAGTGTAGCAAATAAATCTGTTTTCTCTCTTTTCCCCCACCATTTCTGGCAAGTACCTCTTTATTTTTGACAATCTTAAGGAGGATAACATTTTATTGTTTATAAGCTCATCCTTCGGATGAGTCCAACTTAGTTTAAAATCGAACCCTAAGAAGGAGTGGTCCGTTCCTGTTTGTAATAGACAGGTCCTTTACTGTTAAATTTTAACGAGTCTAGTGTAGGAGAAACTCGGTGTTTTTCATTTTTAGGGAGTCAGAAGAAAAAACTTAAGAAAACTCCATGGGTGTTCTTTTTCGTAAATTTAGTCTCTCAAGCCCGAAAAAGGATAAAATAATGCGAGAGAGAACTCTATTGACCATGATTAGTCAACGTATACCTTTTTCGTAAATATTCTGTTTCAGTACGGAAAAGGGGTAAACTTATACTGAAGGGACGACTATTCATTTTCTTTAACGAGTTTGAATAGTGAAGTACTCGGCAATCTTTTCATATTTAGAGAGTCTGAAAAGGGCTAAAAAGAGAACTCCAAGGTTTCGCTTTTTTGTAATTTTCAAGAGTCCGAAAAAGTGATAAAAGTATACTCAGTAGTTTCACTTTTTCTGTAAATTTTAACGAGTTCGAAAAAGTGATAAAAATGTACTCATATGGCCGAATTTCAATTTAATTTACGAGCAGGAAAATACGGAAACAACTCGGCAGTTTCATGTGTTTTACGAGAATGAAAGATAGCAAAATAATCTCGGGATTTTCATGAGTTTAACGAGTCTTGAAAATAATAACCAAAATGGACTCAAGATAGGTTTCATTTTTACACAAGCTTGAAACAAGGAAAACTTTGCTTGAGAGTAGTTTCATTTTTACACAAGCTTTAAACATAGGAAAACTGTGCTTGAGAAAGGTTTGTTTCATTTTTACACAAGCTTGAAACAAAGGAAAAATCATGCTTGAAAGTTTTAATTCCCCCCAAGCGTAACTTGCTAGAGCGCATGCCCCCCAAGCTTCATTGAATTCAACAAAGTAGACTACTAATTACTAATAGCTGGATGGACTGAAGGTTCATTTACGAGATCAGATAAAATACTCGAATTGAATAGGAGATGATTTGTTTAATTTTTTAACAAGGTTGACACACGAAAATAACCATCCTCAAGGTGACCTTTTGCATTTTTTAACGAGGTTGACACAGTAAAAGGAACTATCCTCATAATGACCTGTTTCATTTTTTAACGAGGTTGACATAGTAAAAGGAACTATCCTCATAAACTACTATTTCTAATCTACCTACATAACCTACTGATTCATTTTTTAATGAGGTTGAAACAGGAAAAGAACTATCCTCATGGTCGACTGATTCATTTTTTAACGAGGTTGACACAGTAAAAGGAACTTTCCTCATTAACCACTGATTCATTTTTTAACGAGGTTGACATAGTAAAAGGAACTTTCCTCTTGATACACTGATTCATTTTTAACGAGGTTGACATAGCAAAATGAACTATCCTCATACCTGATTCATTTTTTCACGAGGTTGACTCAGTAACAGGAACCATCCTCAGAAACTACTTATTTCTAATCTATCAATCTACTCTCTACAATCTACCTACTGACTCATTTTTTAATGAGGTTGACACAGGAAAAGAACTGTCCTCATGGGTTTGTTTCATTTTTAACTAGGTTGATATAGTAAAAGAACTGTCCTCATACCTAATTCATTTTTTAACGAGGTTGACTCAGTAAGAGGAACTTTCCTCTAGGAACTTGTTTCATTTTTTAATGAGGTTGGCACAGGAAAAGGAACTATCCTCATCTGACTTGTTTCATTTTTTAACGAGGTTGACACAGTAACAGGAACTCTCCTCATCTACATGTTTCATTTTTTAACGAGGTTGACATAGTAAAAGGAACTTTCCTCTTGACTCTCTGATTCATTTTTTAACGAGGTTGACACATTAAAAGTAACTTTCCTCTCATCTGACCTTGTCATGGTTTCCAACTGGAAGAAAGACATGTCAAGGGACGCTCCTCAATCATGGCTTCCAAAAGGTCTTCATTAGATGGAAGAACAATTCTATGAAAGGAACACATGTCAAGGGACTCAAAAGGGATAAGAACATCGCGTTCAAAAAATCCCATAGAGTTTTCCATGTCAATTACCAGATCTAAGTCAAAGGAAGTCGAGAAAACAATGGGAGGCTCGCTTGCATCAGTAACTGAAAACATGGGACTGGTTGCCACATAATTAACCCGTGGCGGGGTAGATACCACTTTAGTAGAAGGAAATTTTAGGGGTGTCAGATTATTGGTAGTCGAATCAAGACAAGGGAATGAAAGTTGGTCAACAGTCACAATGTTTCCATTGTGAGGGAAAGACATCACGCGAAAGAGTGTTGATACAACAGCTTTCATTGCATAGAAATAGTCTCGCCCAAGGAGTAAATTGAAATCCAAGGGACCTCGAACTACCATAAGATCAATACAGACAATTTTACCTTCCAAAGTAATAGAAAACTTAGGAAGGATCCCTAAAGGTTCACTAATGGTTTCGTTAAAAGCTTTCAGATTTTGTGTAACAAGCACAAGCTGAGGGGAACCCAAAGATTTCCAAGCAGTTGAAGATAAAATACTAACAGAAGCACCTTCATCTACATGTGTGCGACACACATTCTTACGACAAGCCTGCACAATGATTTGGAAAGGGATGGAAGAAGGAAGACGAGGTTCTATCAGTCTATTCCAATCAAAGTAAAAGACCTCGATACTTGGAGGGGGGTCTGTAGAAATAGGTGAAATGCCCCCTGGAATAGAAGAATCTGATGTAACAAGAAGTACCAGAGCAGTATGAATTTCACTCTCTTCAGGGAGAGTGGGATCGACCGAATGTGAAATCGAATCGACCACTTGATCAACTAATGGATCATCAACCTGAGTGATATGAGTTTCACTCTCCAATGGAAGAGTGGGATTGACTGTACTTGGAATTAGATCAATCACTCCGTCAGTTGTTGGTAGGTTGGGAGAAAGTTGACGGTAACTAGTTGGAAGTTCTTGCTGTGGAACAAGAAGGTTTTCCAAAAATTTTGAGGCTTCATCCATGTGAGGGAAAATGTGAGTTTGATGACTCCCTTTGCATAGCTTACAAGGAAACCTAACTTTACCCTTTTCCCTAGGAACCTAACTATCACTGTTTGATGGATCAACAGAAAGTTGATGAGATTTTTCTGACCATACTTCCAAAACCTTTGGAATACCAGGACAATTGATAAGGAAGTGGTCACCCTTACAAAGCTTGCAAGGGAATTTGGGTTTACGATGCATGTTGGAGGTTACCTCAACATTACTAACACTTACAACCATGGTTTACTGGTTGACTTATTTCTTATCTTGGTTCTTCTTCTTCTTCTTCCCTTTCTTCTTCTTCTTAGTCACCTGGTTACTAGCGTCAAGGCTTTTACCAAGCAAAGAGGAAGAAAGGGAGGAAGACATATTAGGCAAAGAAGGTAAAGGGTCAATATAAGGTTGGTGATGTTGAGATGGTGAACTCTGTTTAGGTGAAGCATTCGGTTGAGGTGGAACAATTGGAGTATTCGGGGCCAACGAAGTTGAAAATAACCATACCGGTAAACCTATTGTAAATCCTGGTAATGAAAATGTAGCCATATAAGGAGGGCTAACATTTCCAAAGCAAGGAAAATTACTAGGATTCTCGTTAAGAGGGGTTCCTTGGTTGGTAAATTCCGGAACAATTGCCATTATATTCAACTTTAGTGAATTTTATTAACAATTTAGAATAAAATTAACAATTAACAATTCACACCTATGGTATCTAAAAAGTAAAAACAAGCAAATGAACACATGCTATCAAATCTAGGAATCAAACCACACAAAAACAATAGATTCCCGCACTAAAAACACTAGTTGGTGATGAAATCAAACATCGTAGAATTTTAATGCAGAAATGGCGGTTGGAACAGTTACCCCGACAACCTGCTTAATGAAACACACTGGTGCAAGTTTCTCCACTATGCCATCTCGAGTGAAGAGAACCCTCCAGAGAGTCCAAGTGAGTCTAGTCGACGTTTGCTCCAGGTACATTGGGATCTTCCTTCCACCGTCACCTTGGGAAAGAATCTTAAATTTTATGGCGACTAACATCACCAACAAGAGCAAATATACCTGGGGGAACAGTCTACGATCCGATACACACGCAAGGGCAGAGTAACAAAGCTCAATCCCCTTGAAGGCTCCTTGACATAATCCAAGGTTTACCGACAAGTGACCCCAGGCTCCTTAACAATGGTCAATTCGAGGTTTACCATTGTTAATACGTGTGTATCTGATATCATTCCCAATGAGGAAGGATTGATTACCTCACTGGTTCGGATATGATCTCGTGATTGACTCCTTTAGGAGGAGCTGCCCAAAGCATACATGCTACTATTGGAATTTTCCTACCGCAAGATTGACTAGACTACTTATTTGTTTTACTATTTTAGAGAGTTAACTAAAACCTATTCCAAGACACTAGCCTAAGCTATATTGGTGAAAAGAGGCCTAGAAATGTAAAAATTACTAGATGAATTTTATTAAGCGCTGTGTTATTTAGGCTGTTATTACTCAAAGGGAAAATGGATATGAAACCAATGGTGTTATGACCTGATCCAAAACTAAATGCAATCGAATATGATAATGTAATATTTTCAATTCGATGAATCCTAATTAAAGTAAGGAGAGAGTTTCCATTCAATTCCAACAATGCAGAAATTGATAAATAAGAGAAAATATGACAAATTCTCTAATGCACTAATTTCATCAAGAAAAACTAATGCTAATCAAATTTTTTTATTTTTGTATTTTTAAAACAAGCATAAAAACATGTAAATTCAAATTAAGGAAACTGATCTAAATCTACGATTGATTTTTCCAGAATGTAAACTATGCAGTTGTAATCTATGCACAATTCACATGAAAACTATGCAAATGTAATCTATGCACATTTTCATTCATATTTTGAAAATGAGAATTCTAATTATGCAAATGTGATCTATGCAAAAGAATTCTCGAACACAAGATGATTCTAATGTAATATAAGAACCTATCAAGTGTAAGTAAAGAAAATTGGGTGAGAGTTCCAAAGATAAAAAAATAAAAACACTCAAAGGCGATTAACACTCAGACACAATTAACAAAAGCAAAAAGATGAAAAATTGTTAAGAGACCGAGACAAACCTTGAAGTAATGACCAAAGGAAATCAAATTAAGAATTTCTCAAAAAAGAGACTCAAAACACCCAATTAACTTAACGGAGATTTATGAGATGAAAAAATTGCTGAAAGAAACTCATAAACAAGGCTTTTTGACAGAAAAATACAGATTTGGGTAGATGCTAAGAATCCTATATTAAATCTAGACTAAGCTTGAAAAGGAAATTTTAAGTTTTCATAAAATTTTCCCAGGGTCCGCAGGCTCCAGAGTAAACAAGTGCGGTACCGCACTGGTTACTCAAGAAAATTGTGGAGATGACCGCACTATGCGTGAATGCAAAGTGCGGAGATCAGAAAAATTCAAGAAAACAAAATTTTTCAAAACTTTTCAAAGTATAGAAAAATTAAAATAAGCCACCCAAACTAGTATACATCAATCAAGAACCAGAAAAATCGTTTTCTCAAGTCAAAACAAAAATGAAAAACCAAAAATCCAATAATTCCCCAGTGGAGTCGCCAATTTTTTGGATAGATAAGTCGTTCTTGCAGACAAGACAGACCTCCCAAGTGTCCTACGGACAACTAGCAACAAACAGAAAATTAAATCTATCTTTCTCTAGATATATCACGATTCTTAATTAAATGCTATAAAGGCTTGACGATCTTACCTTTGATCCAACGCTTGTTTGTAGTAGTAGTCCTTCAGTCACCCGAAAGAGTTGCCTTCAAAGATATGAAATCATAAACAAAAAAACATCAAATAGCACCTGCATAGCATATAGTCATAAATCATATCTATTATGGTGATCAAGGAATCCATAAAATAAACCAATCAATTGACAGATTATTGAGAAAAACAAACTTATTTGTATTAACTTTGAATAGTAAGAAAAACCTTACAACTGTGTCCGCCTTGATGTTGTACAGGTCTTCCTGGGGTCCGAAGCAGGAATCTCCTTTACTCTAACAAGCCTTGCACTCTTCTAACCAAGATACATACAGGTATGTAATCTTTCCCACATAAAATCTCAGCTAAAAGGGTCTAAGTTACAACATCATCTCACCTCAAATAATACTAAAGCTTCCACTCATCAAATGTAACCCTTTGAGGCTGCCCTATGCCTATTTTTATAGTGAAAGAGAGGAAGTTACAACTAGAAACAAGAAGGGTTAGAATCCTCCTTCAAAGGGATTAGTTCCTTACATCAAGGGGTTAGCTCCTTAATGGATGGGATGCATGAACCTGAAAAGAGCGGACTTTCCACCGCAGGAAGGTTTCTAGAAGCTTCCAAAAATGACTCAAACTAAGCTTCTAGATTTTACTTGCGCCTTTTTTAACCTTTTACAGGGGTCTGCACCCTTAATGAATAAACAGTGCGTTTGGCTCCACAAGATTTATAGCCAAAAGGTGTGGCACCGCAGGCAATACTAAGAGAAAGTGCGGTACAAGAGTTTTTAAGATTTTTATGAGCTTTTCTCTTAATTTGAAGGTTTGACTTTAGGAACTTTGATATTGTAGACTTCTAAGGGCGTACTAAAATTTCATGGTGAAAAATTTTAGTGTAACAGGGCAGTGGGCACGCGATTCCATAGAATGGTCGCCACGCATCCAGGCCAATACTACCTATTTCGAGCGGATATGGGCTGTTAAACCTCAATTTTTATCTCCACGCGATATCGTATTTGGACCATCAGATCTCAGATGGTGATATCAACGGTGCAGAAAGGCCGTGAGATCAGTGCGCAGGTTTGGAGGTGCGGGACTTGGTGGACAGGTGGCAAATGGAGGTTGAGCACGAAGGCGTGGGTGGAAAGTGGGACCAACGTTGATGAGGTCAGCTGTTTTGTCGGGAGTGCGAATGTTTATGGGCAGGGTTGGAAGCTTGGGGTTTGCGATGACCGTAGATTTGAAAGATCTACAGTTGAGATCTAATCAACAAAGGAACGAGTAGAAGGATTGTCGAGAAAATTTGCGAAGAGAGGGAGCGTGATCACCGTTGGATATGCATGATCAATGATGGGGATTACTTTGGAGAAAACGATTGGTGTGGGGTATAAGATAAATAAGGGGCTTAGGGAAGGCGAAGAAATGGTCCCGTGGGGAATAAAAAGAGCGTCAGGGCTAGGACGGAAAGGGCTAAAGCTTTTAGCGGATGGTCGCAACCCTTGGTTTTATGAAGAAAAAGGGGCTAAATTCTTAAGCCTGAAGGGCTTAAGGCCTTAATATTATCAATATGGGCGGAGTTAGGCCTAAAATATATTTTTGAGCCTTTTGAGGGTTTCGGTAAGGTGTAGAAGGGTGATTTAAACCGAATAAGGGTGTGTATAATGGTTTAAAAGGGGGTTTTTAGAGGAAATGGAGGTTTAATGAAGAGGAGCAAAGAGGATTTTTTAGGGAATTGTGAAGATGAAATGGAGGGAAGAAATGATGGATATGAGGCCATGAAAAATGGTTTTCTCTTTGGAAAAAACAGGATTTTGAGGTGAAGACATTAGTGAGATGGGTACTTTGGATAATGAACATGGCAGGACTTCAAGAACTCACATATTTACTTGAAATTTGTTTCTTGAAGGCCACAGACTTGTTTTAGCCATCTTTTGTTATGGAAAAAAATTATGGATGGCTAACAAGTACAATAGGTTAGAAAAATAAATTGGCTTCAAAGTTCAAATCTGAACCAAAAAGATAGAGAGGGATGAATGAAAAATTTTAAATCATAGTCCTCAAGTTTCTAGTTTTACTTTTGAAAATATTGTGTGCAACTTGTCCAGAATGCCACAATTCATGGCAATCAAACTGCTTAATCTTGATTTAGTCATGTTTTAAATTTCATGTTAATATATTAGAGAATGAAGATCTGTCAAACTATTTAATCTTGACAGATAAGTAGATTAGGTAGAGAATAAAAAGAGCTCATCAATCTAATCTGAGCCTTTGGATGTTTGTTGGGAAAAATACTGAGAGAGGGGGGGGGGGGGGGGGTAAATTAGTATTCAAGGCATACTCAAATATTTTTACCTTTTCATGCTCTAAAACCCATACGCTACTTTACTTGATCAGACTCGCGTATATACGTGGATACCCTTCACAAAACTCGCGTATATGCAGAGATCTTAATATGCAATTAATTCATTACTTAGATCCTTGCATTTATTGATTCATCAAATGTTTATATAGAAACAGACATGTGCAATAATAACAGAGTAAATCATCACACATAAGCATCACACATGAACACCAGGATTTTAGGTGGAAACCCAAGTCGGGAGAAAACCACCGCTGCTGTTGTCTCAGCCTTCAATATTTTATTATAAAGAAAACATCTTACAACTATGTACTGGCACCGACTCATACCAGTACGCAGGCACCCACCTGCGCTCGTTTACCAACCTCTCCTGGAAGGGAGCTACGACCCCCTGCTCTCGTTTACCAGCCTCTCCTGGAAGGAAGCTATGACCCCCTGCTCTCGTTTACCAGCCTCACCTGGAAGGGAGCTACAACCCCCTGACTGAAGGCTACAACCCTCAGCACCACCATGGACCACGTTTCATCAATTTTCACACTGGATCCAAAATATTTCTTTATAACACAACTTGCAGGCCACTTTTCATCATATTTTCAGACTGGACCCACTCCATACATTTAAGCTCAATCATACATCAAAACGGATACTTATCAATTCAGACAACCCAGATCAGATAGCAGTAACACAACAGAACAGATCAGGCATTTCATACTTCATTCTTCAGCAAACCCTAGTTTTCATACGCGTTTTCCTTTTACGGATCCGGCGTATATACGCGCCTTCATGCATATAAACCCGCGTATACCTCTCCACATACTCCATAACTGATTTCACTACTCATACGCGCTTTCGCTTTATTAAACCCGCGTATATACGCGCTTCCGCTGTAATAAACTAGCGTATAGATCTTCAATCATTACAGAGCAGCATACTTCTTCAAATCAGATATTCAGTTCAGATTTAACCCTTCACTTCAGACAGATGTTCACCTCATCTCAGATCTAAACATTCCATAAACAGATCTAGAAGATACAAATACATTTCAGATCTAGATAACCTTCTTCATCATTTTCTTCAGAGGTGCATCACAAATTCAGATCTATCATCAAACTGTTACCCTTTCCATTCAGACATACTTCAGAGTGAAGTATTCATTCAAGCGCAGACTCATGCACACTCCTTTTTCACAATGATTTTCTTCTCCTTATATAGGTTTACCCTTTTTCAATACCATGAGCCAAAACCACATTACTTCCAATGGTATTCCTGGACGGGATCTCATAGACATACCAACGCTCAATACAATGGGTCAATACCATGGTAGTAACCCCTGGTTTTACATATTTAGAGCGCATTTTAGCATACGCGACTTGGCACGTAATTTTCCGCGTGCATACGCTACTTCTTCTAGACAAACCCGCGTATGCCTTGAGACACACACTTTTCATCATTTTTCTAACACATACTGAATTCCCTTCATCATTACCTTCTGTACTGATTGTAGATACATCAGATTTACATCATTTGACAAGTTCATCAAGACAGACAACTTCATCAAGTAGGTTGCCATCATTTTCATCAAGTGGGTTGCCAACAAGGACAACACATTGCATCATATTGCCAACAATGTTATAAGGGTATAAATAGATAGTTTTATGCTTTCAAAAGAAAAATAACGTCAAAGGTTTTCCAGTCCAAATGCACCCAAATGAAGAAAAAATGTTAGGAAAAGTATGATGGTAGGTAGAGTTAAGTTTCAGAAAAGCACGATTTTAGATCTTTAAAAGATCGCAGCTTCAAAGAACAACAGAAAATCAGCAATTGAAGAAAGAGGAATATGCCAAGTACAAGTGAGGCATTGATTTACAAATTCCAGAGATCTGAACTCTGAAGTTCTTGACACCTCCTAAAGGAGCTGCCCTCCCCAGCTGGAGCCAATTTTATCCTCCTATATTCTACAGATTCACTAGGTGACTATGGATTTATTACAATAATCTAAAGATAAATTATTTTCCCATCAACTATCTTTAGAAATCTCACTGCCTTCATTATCTTCATAAAACATTTTTCCCTCTCTCTCAGTTTTCCATCTCAAAGTCACCCTGTAGCTCTTAAAGACTCATTATGGGCTTATACCTCTCAGTTTCATCCTTCTTTCCTACCTAGAACCTCATTTCCCCATTTTTCCCACTAAAGGTCCCATCAACCCCCTCACATTTATCACTTTCTTTTACTTCTGTTAGTGTTAGTATTTTCATACTTCCACCAGGGATCAAAACACATTTGCATGTGCATCTTAGGTGTCTCATACTGAATAAAATTTTCATCATTCCATTTAGGTCATGATTTGAATTGTTCCACTAGTGGTTGTCCCTGTCAAGAAACTCCATCCTCCCTTTAATATTTCTTGTTGCTGACTCATTACCATGTCCCCTTGAGCATAATAGCACTTTTGGAAATGCTCTTTTCACTTGAAAGTTTTTAAGTCAAAATTTAATTCAAAATCAGGTCAAAAAGAAGTCCCATTAGCTCATTAAGGTTTTGAATAGTTCAATATCATTCCTTCATTCTGATTAGGTCAGCACACATATGATAAGGATTGATTATGATAATCATGATGTATTCATTATGTTTTAAGGATTGTATTTTCAGTTTCAGGAGTTTTTATCAAAATGTCATTTTGATAAAAAATCACTTATATAATTTCATTTAAATTTCTCCAATTGTAATTTTATGTTATAATATGTAATTAATGTATTCCCAAGCTGTCAAAGCCATTTTTTCAATCCTCAGTGAGCAAAAGAAAATCCAGCTCCAAGTTGATCAAGCCTGCAATGCAAAAGGTGTCAAAGAGTATCAGTGATAAAAGGAAGAGACATCAAACATTAGAAAAATGGGTATTTTCAAGTTAAATTAAATCCACATGCTTATAAATCCTATCAAACATTTCAAAAGAGCCATTGTTCCCTTGCAAAGCATCAGAAGTTTCAAAAAGAGAAGAATTTGTGAGTTTTTTGAGCGAAATTGGGCTAAGTTCCTCTTTGCTGCGCATTCAGAGTCAGGCGTTGTGCTCCTACCCAGTGGCGTTGCGACCTTGCCACAAGCAAACAGTGAAGTCGTTGCACACCTGTACCTTGACGCTACACCCTTTCTAGGAGTTTCCAACATAATTTGTGAAGGCGCTGCGCGTTTGGACAAGCGTTGCGCGATCACACAGTGGCGCTGCGCGCCTAGACTGGGATGATTGCTGAGTGTTCTATGCAATCCAAACAAGTTCAAAATAATTCCTAATTCCTCCAAGAATCCCTAAAAGTGAGTCCAAATCAACAAAGAGAAGGAAATTGAGTAGTGAAGATTATGGAAGTGTAACATCATATGTTTTCAACTAAAAAACTCATTCTCAAGGGATGAAGAAAAAGATGGAGGAAATGCTATTTGGATTATCAAAAATGGACTAATTGGTCAACCAGTGAAACTTTTAGCTTTAGAATCCCCTCTAGCCTTCAGAGATAGCTCAAGGCATGGTTTACCTCAGGAAACTGAGGAGAAGTATTTTTGCAGGAAAGTTCTTTTCCCATGTTTCCCAGGTTCCTCAAGCATTGATGGTCTCAAAACTATCTCTGTAGGATCTTTAGATAAGTCAAGACATTGGATTTTGGATCTTCAATACAACATGATTATGATAAGCATTTTTATGGCTCCCCAAAATCCTTGGATGTTTCAGGCATTGATTTTCCTTTGCTAGAATCTGGCTCAGATGTAATAGAATGTCGAGACATGGTTATTCAAGAAGGACCTAAAATTTCCAAGGAGGATTATCTTCTCAGTTCAAAACCTGCAAGTGAGAAAAATGGGACAAATTTTAACACTTTTGTAGAGGTGTTGGAAGATTTATCAGCAAAAAGTACTGATAATGTAGTCTGTCTACTCCTGAATGAAAACAATTTACAGCAAGGGAAAGGGGAAAAACTTGGTCTTGTAGATGACACGAGTTATAAACTTGATAATCCATTTGAGTGCCAAAGTAGTGATTACTTGTAGTAAAATGACATGGAGGAAGCACACAAGGCCAAATCTGAAGAAAATCTATCAAAAAATATTGATGGAATATGGAAAAAAGGTGAGGACAGAAATGAATGAACTTGAAAGGGCTATAGATAAATTAGAAGACAACACTGATGATTCTTGTAAAGAACTGCATGCACTTAGAGATTTGAAAAAGGTGGCCAGAGAGGGTGGAAAATATGAGTTGAATATTTTGAAGATGCTACTAATGGCACATGACATTACCTTCTCTAGAACACAAAGAAATTGGATGAGAGTAAAGTGGGGGAACCTGCAATTGTTGCATAGGGCACAATGTTGGGACCTGACGTGAGTTGATGATACCCAAATGGATTTACCATGGCAGAGAGACATGTAAAGTGAAAGTGATGAAGAGGAAAATGATAAGTTTGCATCCATGTGGAGGCAAATGTCATTTTCTTATCAGTGTTCCAAGATCAAATCCACTCAGGGATAAAGAAAACAGTAAAGGAAAATCAAGTTTAGAGGCCTAAGATAGAGGTTAAAGGCAAATTAGTTTTGGAAGCCTAAAATAGAGGTTAAAAGGTAAATCAGGTTTAGATGCCTAAAACAAAGGTTAAAGGGAAATTCAAAAGAAGATTAGCACAGAGGCAGATTCAAATGATTAAACCCAAGGCATTTACTTCTTCAGAAAAACATTTTTCCACCCACAACATGTTTTATTTCAAAAAAGACATCAACAGATATTAAGATAGTTAGAGATATTTCTCATCTACCTAACATTTATTACAAAAGTTATTAAAAAGCCTTAAAAGTCAAATATTTCCAAAGTTAGCTCAAACAGTGAAGTTAGGAGTTATTATTACAGTGAGGTTGTCATAAATATTTTTCCTTGGGCCTTGCATGGTCTCAAAGGTAAAAAATGCATTAAATCTGTAATAAATAACATCTGAAACCCTAGCTTAGGATCACCTCCTCATTTTGCAGATAAAGACTGCATGAATGATTCATTTTAGTGTTGGTTGTTGAGTTGAATACTACATAGGCTCTGAGTTGTAAAGAAGTTGGCTTTGGAGCTCTGTAGCTGTTTTGGACTGGATATCAATAGAACAAGCACATTCACAGGATTCATGAAATTTGTTAGATGGTGATGTTATTCTAAATCTTGTAATTGTTCCCTTCTGTTTACCATTTTGTACATCAATTTATCTTATAACAGAACGTAAAACTTAGACTAAGATATGCTATTAGAGGCACCTTAATTATGTTTGATTTATGTTATTCAAATGTTTTCCTCTTCCGGGTCTGATTGGAGAATTTAGGAGTTCCCTGCTCTCCAGTTCCACCTAGTTTGTTTTATTGAGATTAAATTAATAAATTTCAGCCAAAGAATTTATGGTTTTCCCTGTCCTTTGGTGCTGCTTGAAACATTTTTCTCAAGGCTTTCTTTGAAGTTTACTTACTAGAGTTTGGCTAAAGAAGTTTATGGTTTTCTCTGTCCTTTGGTCTATCTTGAACAGTCACTTTAAAGGTCTTTGAAGTCTGATTGAAGAAATTAGGAGTTCCTAGCTCTTTAATCATTACTGAATTGTCTTAAATGTTTTCTTTGTATGAAAGCGAATAGCTAGAGAATTTAGGAGTTCCCTGCTCTCTAGGATTTGCTGGATTGTTGTCTTAAAGTTTACTTGGTAAAGTCTGGCCGAAGAAGTTTATGGTATGCCCTGTTCTTTGGATATTTCTTAAGAATAGTAATCTTAAAAACTCTTCTTGTTCTAGTACATGTTAAATGATTCTTAATTTCCATTTAAAGCTACTAAATTCACAACTTAGTGTTCATTTCACATCCACATAAGCTATTAAAATCCATTTCTCTTAGTTAGCTTCGCCTTTGGAACACCCTTGATTTATTGATGTACTCCTGAAACCTTTTACAGACCCCATATCCCAATGGTTTGAACTTCTCTTACTCCATATGTTCTTCCTAACAAGCAACCAAACCAAACAAAACAAACAATCCCTATCATTTAACTAGCCTAAAATCAACACCCTAAATCAATCAAGTTATATATTTTATACAAATATAGAGAGAGCCCTCTCTGAGTCCAGGAAGGCTAGGTCTTAGGACTCCAAAGTTGGTTTGATGTTACCCTTGTTTATTTGGTCTTACCAATCTGACAAATTACAGGGACCTAACATAATGGCGACTCCGCTGGGGAGAAACACTTGTTGAAAAATCTTAGTGTTCTATAAAGAACTTAGAAAATCCAAAAAAATCTCAAGATTGATATCTAGTTGTTGATGTTGGAAAACAAACAAATCCTAAAAAAAATCATCATCCACCTGGTGACTCCACTGGTTTTTTAGTAGGCCTGCTAACTTCACCGGTTCTCCAGACTCCCTTGGGAATGTATTAATAAGTCCTAATAGTATAAACCCTAGTCACATACTGTGTGAATTCAGTATTATTACAGATTGGTTTGTTTTCAAAACTCTTATAAACTTTCAGCCTCTCTGTGTTGTGGGTCTGAAATCTGGCTTCACAATGAATACACACCAAATCTCACCCTAACCAAAATCCTCCTGCCATAGTTGATAACCCCGAAAAAATATTAAGAAAACCCTCTACAATTTAAGATTCAACTATTTTCAAACCAATTCACAAAGCAAGCTCCTTTCCTAAAAACCTTACATCCTTACAAGATACCCAATTTGAATTACACCATAGAAGAAACCTATTCAGAACTAAGTCTCAAAGTTGGATAGATCAGAAAAACCTTGATCCTACTAGCTTACAACAGAGTCCTAGTAGAGAATCCTCTCCTTCCACTCCTCCTGATCCTCAGCTTCTCCAACACTTTGAATCCTTTCATTCCAAATCTGCTTAATATCAGCTAGCTAGTCTAAGTAAATCTGCTACCCCCATTCATACATCCACTGTTCAAACCCCTCCATTTCATCCTCCACCTCCACTCATTATCCCTCGTCTTATAAATTCTCCTTGGGTTCCTTTACCTCAAAACATGGCAGCATGGTATGGCCCATTGGTACTACCACAACCTTTACTACCTATTCCACAGGACTATCAATTAGAATCCCTCACTTTAATGGGACTGATCCTACAACTTCCCAACAACATGTAGACAAGATGAATGATTCTTTTGATTACCAAGAATTAGAAGATGAGACCATACAAATGTGAATGTTTGCCCAAAGTTTAGGGGGAGAAGCAAAGAAATTGTTCAAGAGCTTAACCCCTAATAGCATTCATGATCTCCCTTCCCTTCATCAAGTATTCATAAACAAGTGGGAGACTAAGAAAAATCCTCTTGAAATCTTATCAGAGTATGAGAACCTTAAAAGAAATATTGGGGATAATGTTCAAGACTACTGCACTAGGTTTAATAGTGTATATAATGCACTTCCTCCCCACATGAAACTCCCACAAGGCCTAGCCCTAGTAAAATTTCCAGATGGATTTGATCCAGAAATGGCTTACCAATTAAGAGAAAGAGATCCCCTTACCTTAGAAGACATGTAAAGGGGAGTAGTACGTGTAGAAGCCAGTCTAATTGCTAAAAGGGATAGAATGAGAATAGAAAAGAGGGTTACATACAAAGAGGAACTTGTGGCCTCCACTTCTGATGCTAAAATTGACAATCTAGTTAGGACAATGGAAAGGATGATGGAGAGAATTAACTTGAATGAAAGAGCACCCCCTAGGGAAAACCAAACAAATCCTCAAAACAGAAACAAAAACCAAAAATTCAGAAGAGACCCTCCTCAAATAAGACAAATAGAAACTGACCAGCAAATAAAACCTCCTTTCCAAGAAAACTATGTAGATGAAGAGGAGAGAGAGGCCTAGGAGCCAGAAGAACACCATGTCAATCTAATAGGCTCTGATAATGAGGACACTATTTTTCTCACAGAAGAAGAACAAGGTCCGTTTTCCTCAAACCAAGCTGAAAGAACATATGAGGATTCTGAAGAATACAAAATAGGATTTGAAAATGCTATCATGGAGGTTCATAGGCAGTATGACATTAGAAATAAGAAAACCCAAGATGCCTCCAAGAAAAATGACCCAAAAATATCTTCTAGGAAGACCCCTGAAAACAGTCCTAAAAAGACAACAGAAAATACAAAAATGATGGCTAAGCATTCTGATCAAAGCAAAAAAAAAATCAGCCAACATGATGGTGACCAAATCTGCCCTAGTACATCAACTAGTGGCCCTGAAAAAACTGTTTTAACTGAGATTCCAAATAAAAATCAGCAAGCTAAAGTTGCTGAAAAATAAATGTCTGATAAAATTGATTTAAAACTTCCAAGAACACAGCCACCATTCATTATTGAGAGTGAAATTTCCAAGATAAAAATAGCCATACCCCTTACTGTTTTAGTGACTCAAGATGTATATAGATCTCAAGTTTTGAAGGCTTTAAACATAGGAATTAACACTAATACTCTAAATCTGAGTGATGACAAGCCAGAATTTTTGTTTGGGCCAGAGGTGGAGGGAAAGTTTCAAGAGGGAGGTGTGCCTCTAGTCTATGTTAGTTTGAACATTCATGATAAGATCCTACACAATGCCATGTTAAATTTAGGAGCTTCTCATAACCTCATGCGAAAGGTAGTCATGGAAAGATTAGGCCTTGAGATAACTAGACCATACAAAGACTCTTTTGATTCAAGTACAGTCAAATGTCTCGACCTAATCAGAGATCTCTGTGTTAATTTAGCACAAATTCCAGCTAAAATCTTAGTGATGGATATTGTAGTGGTTGAAATTCCCCCAAAATATGGTATGCTCTTATCTAGATCATGGGGAGCCAAGATTAAAGGAATCCTACAAATGGACATGACATATTCTACCATTCCAGTCTTAAACCAAACAAGAAGACTGTATAGAGAAACTCACATGAAATAAATGGTAAGCAACCAAGATAAACCCAACAACACCCCTCTCTATTCTGTCCATTCAGATCTTGATTCGTTTATTTTGTATAATGAGGATGACATTAATGAACACATAGATGAAAAAGAGGAAGAGCGATACCTATCAGAACAGTCTAACCAAACACAAAATGAAGAACATAACAATCAAAACCATAGCAGACATGAACAACAACACAATGGAAAATCTGAACTTGAAACTCTTTGGAACATGAGCTTTGATGGCTCTTGTGGCAAAGCTGGTTTAGGAGCAGGTGTTTGGATACACAACACTAATGAGGGTCACTCTTACAAGCTATATTTTCAATGTACAAACAATATTGCAGAATATGAAGCTCTTCTCCTAGGTTTACAATTGCTGAAAAATATAGGAGCTAAGAAGATTTCCGTTCAGGGAGATTCTGAGCTAATTATTAGGAAAATTAAAGGAGAATATTCAGTTAAAAATCCCAGGTTAAAAGAATATAGAAATTCTGCCTTAGACCTCCTAAAAACATTTGAAAAATATGAACTTACCTCTGTCCCAAGAACCCAAAACAAACTTGCAAATGAACTAGCATTTGCTGCCAACACTTGCAAACTGCCTCATGCCAATGAACAACACACACTAAAATTCAAAAGAATACCAACAATCCTTGATAACATATATTTTTGGCAAGTTTTTGAAAGTGACAAACAGATTGAAGACTTCCTGCAGTCCAAAAATGAGTTTGAAATGCCAAAATCAGACTCAGATCATGAAGAGGGCCGCTCTACTGAGGAAAAAACACACAAAACAGAGCCACCTTATGCTGCTGATATAAATATGTTAGAACACCCTCATGAGGCAGAACTGTGTGAAGATCCATATAAAAAGGACCTTGAGGTATTACAATGCAAAGACAATCTATTGCCAAGAGGACTTTTCCCCTTAGAAGAACTGTTTGATTTCAATGATGTTGCTAGGAATCCTAAAATAGAATCCACTGAAACATGTGTAGAAGAATGCAACATAGGAAAACCAGAAACCATTTAAGCAGAAATTGCACAAAATAAACCTTGTCCTAGTGCCTCTGGTTGAGAAAGAAATAAAAAAAATGTATGATGCTGGAATAATAGTCCCACTTAGGTACTCAGAATGGGTCTCACATCTTGTATCAGTGAGGAAGAAAACAAGGGAAATTAGGCTATGCATAGACTTCATAAATTTAGACAAACCATCCCTGAAAGACAACTACCCTTTACCTAATATGGATCATATACTGCAAAGGGTAGTAGGCTCCAAAAGAATATCTTTTCTTGATGGTTTTTCAGGGTATAATCAGGTGCTATTACATCTAGATGATCATCACAAAACCACATTCACTACACCTTAGGGCACCTTCATGTATGTCAAAATTCCTTTTGGGTTAATGAATGCTGGGGCCACTTTTCAAAGAGCCATGAACATTTCTTTTTCCGAAGAAATATGTTACGTCATTGTGATATATCTTGATGACATCACAGTCTATTAAAAAATCGATGAAGAACACCTAGATCACTTAAGAAAGGTCTTATGGTTGCTCCCTTTACCACTGTTGTTATCCAGCATATCAAGTATCTAGTCTAAGAATGCCAATGATAGTTCCATCATCCCGAACTTAGAGGTCAACTCCCTCTAAAATTAAAATAGGGCTCTATAACCGCTCCTTCTATTACAGAAGCAATTATTTCTACCACAGATGCTCCCTCTAACACATTATTGCTTCTTCTTTATCGGTGACAAGTCATATAGAATCAAACTTGGTGCATTCATACAAGTGTATCAAGTCTTAGGAGCTTGTATAAAGCCTTCTTTTGTTTTTCAAGTATAAGACTTCTTCATGTCCCTTACAAGCTTAAGTTATCTCTTATGTACATTTCCTCTTTCATCGAGGAGGACAATTTCTACATGCATATGATGTTTTTTTGAATATAAATCATAAAGATAGTAAACTTTTAATAGAAATGTACATGACCTCATAGTCCTCTCCCTCTTACTCGGATAAGCCTTCGAATTGTACCTTTTCTTAGGTTGTCATCTATTGCATACTTTCACATTAGAAGCCACCATTGACTTCCTTTTGGGATATATCAAGCATACTTCAATCTTTTTGATTTGTTTGCTCCCTCTGAGTATATATCTCATCTAGTACAATGTCTCTCAACACATGTCCTCTTGCCACAAGCTTTGTTTTACTCTTTATCCTTCATTATGTATCTGCAATCCTCACTAGGAGGCCATGGAAGAACAATTACAACCATACAAAAGTAATAAACTAAATAGATTAATAGTAAAAACAATAACAACACTAATAATCAAAGAATAGATATAAATTACTTATCCTTTGAGGTTTATAGGGAAATGTCAGCTCCCTCTTTCTATTTAGTCTTCTTGCATCCATCTTGCAAATTAACCTCATCCTCATCATTAGTAGGATGTGATTTCTTCCTGACATGAGCTAGGGTTTCTTATTTCAGTGAAAACATTGATCTAAATCCAATCCTATGGTTTTATCGACAAACCCTAGGGATTTCTTATCCAAGCCTTGTTTCTTGCTAGGGTTTAAAAACCCTATATTTTCAATTTTTCAAAACCCTATAATTGCAATGTCCTTGATTAATCAATCAAGGATGTCTAATGATGATCCTTGGTCAATATAAACCAATAAACTTTTTTTTTTCTCAAAACCATTGTAATAATGGCAACAATTTTAATGACTCATCCTTAATGTGAAGGAGCATTGTATTCAACACCAAAACATAATAGTAGATGTAAGACCAACAACAGGTTCGATCAAACACTTCAGGTTAAAATGTATTTAGTTATAATATTAGGTCTGCAAATGTCCTTATCAAGAGAGCCTTTAATTTATGATGTTGAAGAGACTCTTGGCCTCTTATCAATTAACTTTCTCCATCAAGGTACATTTTCTCATTAGAGGAAATTTCAGCCTAAAAGTACCCATGGAAATTTCATATACATGATATGTAAACGAAAGAAAATCCTTTAAATTTAAAAAGAGATACATGTAAATATTTTGGAGGGAAAAAAAAAGAAAACTACTCTTTTAATTTTATTTTTGGCTCATCTCCTTATAGGCTTCCTGTAATATTCCCAAATGGGAAAAGCAGGAATATAGTGCAAAACCATAGAGATAGCAGTGTAAAACATCATATCAATAATGGAGGCCAACATGGAGCTTCTTAATACATTAGAACAAAAATAAACATGTATAAAATGATAGGCCACAAAGCATAGAACAAGATACAATAAGCCTCCAATGAAGAAAACCCTCAAAATGAGGTGCTGCTACTATATCAAAATGCCAGAAGACAGCTACAACGCAGTCATAAGTGCACTGCTACAAAAAATGGATATAAAAAATATGTAGGGCTGTGATATGCCTCAAAATATATGAACAATACAGATCTAGGCTTTATACAATCACCTACAAAGAACCCAAAAATGGTTTTCAGAAATACACCATAATACAAATGGGATCTAAAGCCCTAGGGCTGAAGATTCACTGCAACATAATAGTTGTAAATTTGTGGCTGATATGATATACACAATAGAATAGAATCCTCCAATGAATCCTCTAAATGAAATGCAGATCCATTTCACTAGAAAACCTTCTCTCCCAATGGTGTACTGAAAACACCCTGCAACTCCTCCCTAGAAATAACGCAGTCCAAGACAGAAACTGTGCTGTAGGGGAAAATAATAATGTGGCCTGATGCCAAATGCTGCAATAAGTCTCAAGTGCCTTCCTCACCAACCTTCCAATGGAAGGAAACCTTCCTCCAATGAAAAACAAATAAAAAATCACCCAGATCTAGTCTCCACTGCAGTAACCATGCAACACAACACACCTTGAACAGGAATTGTGTTGTACCATATGACTGTAGCTTTGGCCAAATGCGTGATAGTGGAATGTAGTACAAGAATCCTGAAAAATATTCTCAATGGAAGAGGTGGGATTCCTGATCAGGAACACCCTGTGCTAAACATCACTGCAATCCTAGCTAAACAACTAAAGAAATCAAAGTCTAAACATACCAAAGATCTAAAAATATCAATTCATAAACATATCATACCTAATCATGTAAGGCTGCCATCCTCTTCCTTATATAATTTGTGAGCTTCAAAACCCTAAGCCCCATCCAATAATGGCACTACTTCCTTGAAAATAATCTCCATCTAAAACTGTGCTGTCCCTCATTGATTGCCACTCCTCCATGACAACGCTGTTGATTTGGTCAAAGTTGACCCAGTCAAGATGTTCCATCCCCTTTTCACACCTAAGGGTGCTCAATTAAGTTGCCAAGATCTATCCTTTTCACATTGGAATTGAATTATTCATTATTAAGGAGAATTATGGACCTCCATTGTCCTCTTATTCATAAAAAAAAGCAACAAAACAAAATTTAATATTCCAACTAGCTTATGGCTAATTGGGAATATTACAGTCCTCCTTTCCCAAATGTTGCTTGTCCTCAAGCAACTAAAAAGGTGAGTGCTTCAACTCTTCTCCTCTATCCTTGGTGACACCAACATGTGATAAGATTCCCTCAAAAGCTAAGTGTCTACCAATCCATCCATCAATGAATTTCTCCTCCAAAGTTCTTATGAGATGCAAATAATTCATCCCACAAGCAGACAATAGTTCCAATGAAACACACATGGTTTGCCCAATGTTCTCCCTAAACAATGTAGCATAATGAACATGGATAATCTCTCTCCCATAGGGCACATACATTCCTCCCACCTCCCTCCAAACATTCCCATAAAAAGAATAATTCCATCATCAATGTATGGGATCAAAACTAAGTACATGCAAACATAAATTTGTACAAATGGAGGTGGGTCATAGTCTTAGATGTGGAACCAACGCAGTAAATCTCCTAACTTCATCAGATAGTGATATGGTAAGTGGTTTCCCTACCACTTACTTGCTGCCCAAGTCTTCTCACAATGGCTGAATATGTGAGATATCTTTGGTGCCTTTGGAGTGCACCCACAATGATACAACATCTCCCTATATCCTCTTAGGGAGTGGCCATGTTCAAAAATGTTTATGGCCCAAAGTTGGCCATGAATTTTATATGGAAGAATGCTCATCCTTGGAGCTATAGCCTGCATATACATGGTAAAGGAATGCAAGTAATCATCAAATGAAACATCATGTACATAAGCATGTTTCTTATCAAAATTTCTGCTCATACAAATGTAGTGGTACATAGATAGATCCCCTATCATTCTCAAAGAGGAAAGAGGTGGCTGTAATAACTCCCTCCTTGAGTTATGTCTCTCTTCCAACTCCACATAGTTCATGCATCTTTGAAAATGCTGATATAGTTCCTCTTCAAAGCCTTCCCAAGTGTAGCTCTCTGTGTTGTAGGCTCTCATGGAATAAGTATGGCTGGAAAGGAATTCTTCATGTGCTCTTTGTAGAAAATTCTCATTGAGCTTGGAGCCTCTATATAAGAATATCCTACCATGATAGTAGATGAATTATTCTTGGACTGAATAGCCCTCTTCATGTAGTTGGTCATTAAGAATCATGCATGCGAAAATATCCTTGGAGTAATCCACCAACAGTTGGGATTTCCAATATGGATCAATCATCCATAGTGACAACGCTGATGATCTATCACAAAGAACATCTGTCATATGGTTACTCCTCTCCTTGACATCTCCTATGCCAAAGGTGTATGTTGAAAGGTTGCTATCCTTCCCATGCTTCTCCTCCCACATCGCAGAATCTGAAATGAGAGTGGGTAATGATGATGTTAGGAGAATGTCTCCCTCCTCCTTGAGTCTACCTAAGACTCTTAACACTGTATCATGGCCTTCTAATGTTCCCATTCCTCTTGGATCTATGGATGGAGCACATGATGTGAGACATGTCTTACCAAATCTGAATCAGGTGGCCTCCCAGGTGGTTTACCAAAAAATAACAATGTCCCATGAACCAAACTCATGTGCATAATAGATGGGACTGTTAGGTCCTTGCTTCCACTGTGAAAATGTGGAAGTTGTATGTGAGGGATATGTGTGCATGCCTTTAATCATTTGTGTCTTGCCACTCCTTCTATCCACCGATTCCATTTGCAAATTCTCCCAATCTGTGGTGACTTTCCCACAAAGAAGTGACTAGTCAATTTATATGTCCCCATGGTGACTGATAAAGATGGAACATAATGCATGCATTGCATAGTTTTATCTCCTAGGAGCAAAACAGAAAATCCCTCAAAAGCATTAGTGGGTATTTCCCTCCTCTACTATTTGGGCATCAATAAAATTGTGGGTAGCCCCACTGTCAATCAAAATAGAAAACCTCTGATCTAAGATGGAACCTCGAGCTCTCAAGGTGAAGTAATTAGGTACTCCTCTCAATGATGCAAGAGCCCCTCCAATTGGAGAAAATTCTCCATTCCCATCTCCTGATGGTGTTGGTTCATCTCCTACTGTGTTAGCACTGTGACCTCTTCTTGGTTCATCTTCTTCTTCCTCCTCATCATCCGAGAAGACCTCTATGTAGTGTGCTTTTCCTACTGCACATCTATATCTGGGTGTCCAAGATTCCTGGCATGTGAAGCAAAGCTTCCTCCTCCTCAAGTCTCTTCGGACATCATCATCAAGAGGTTTTTTTTATTTTGGCTCTCCTTTCAAAGAGGAGCCTTCTCATCTTTTCCCTTTGATGGAAAATATGGCTTATGCTGAAATGTTGCCTTTGCTTTTAGCAAGGCATCTTGAAGATCTCTAGCCATTTAAATGGCATCTTGAAGGGTAGTGGGCTTGGTAGACTTAACCAACCCATGAAGAGGTTCATCTAACCCATCAATGAACATATAGACCCTTCTTGCTGCAGATAAATCAGGATCCATAACAGAAAGTTTCAAAAATTCAGAAATATAAGTTTCTAGATTACCTGATTGTTTTAGCTTTGCAAGCCCCATGAATGGTGCTTCAGGGTCTCTACTATCAAACCTCTCCACCAGCCTCCTTGTGAAATCTTAATATGCAGTCACATTTGCATGACCCAATGTAGACAAGCCATGGAACCACCAATCATGTGCTTCATCCTCAAGGTGCAACACTGCTATCTTAATGGTCTCCATTTCTGGAACTTTGTTCAACTGGAATTAGATGTGAATCTTCTCTACCCGTGATTTGGAAGTGCATTTAGATGACCCATCAAATTTGGGTAAGAAAAATATTCCCATAGTGTGGTGTAGATCATGATTCTGAATGAATCCACCACTTTCGTTGTGATGCCTGGGTCTCCTATTGTCCTTGATTTGACAAAATTCTTGAAAACTTAAGTGGTACTTGAATCTCTAAGTTTGAGACTCATACTCCATGAAATACTCTTCAAGGGTTTCTTGTTCTTGAAACCCTTCATTTACCACTGCCAAGAATGTAGGCATTGTAGAGCGTTGGGAAACTTGTTGTTGCTGCACTGGTTGATCACTCCAGTGATGAGAAATGCTGGAGCCTTCACCATGTTGAAATAATTTAGGGAATTCCTTGTATCTATCCATCCTCATCTCCTTTATTTCTCTAGCAATGTCTTTCATAGCTTTGAGAAGAATCTCAGGAAACTCTTTCTCTTCATCTTGTCCTCCAGATAAAGGGGTTTTACCCTTGTCTTCTTTGTCATTTGTATAATCAAACTTCCAGTGTCTTATTCTTTGATACCTCTTCTCTGTATCAGTAAGAGGATATCCTTCTTCAGATGACATATTGGCTTTTCAATATGCACAGACTGTGCCAAGATTATGCTCTGATACCACTGTAATATTCCCAAATGGGAAAAGAAGGAATATAGTGCAAAACCATGGAGATAGCAGTGTAAAACATCACATAAATAATGGAGTCCAACATGGAGCTTCTTAATACATTATAACAACAAAAAACATGTATCAAATGATAGGCCACAAAGCATAAAATAAGATACAATAAGCCTCCAATGAAGAAATCCCTCAAAATGAGGTGCTACTACTATATCAAAATGTCAGAAGACAGCTACAATGTAGTCATAAGTGCATTGCTGCAGAAAATGAATATAAAAAATATGTAGGGCTGCTATGTTCCTCAAAATATATGAACAATACATATCTAGGCTTTATACAATCACCTACAAAGAACCCAGAAAGGGTTTTCAGAAATACACCATAATACAAATGGGATCTAAAGCCCTAGGGCCGAAGATTCACTACAACATAATAGATGGAAAGTTATGGCTGATATGATATGCACAATAGAATAGCCTCCTCCAATGAATCCTCTAAATGAAAGACATATCCCTTTCACTAGAAAACCTTCTCTCTCAATGGTGTACTGAAAACACCCCGCAACTCCTCCCTAGAAATAACGTAGTCCAAGACATAAGCTGCGCCGTAGGGGAAAATAATAATGTGGCCTGATGCAAAATGCCGAAATAAGGCTCAAGGTCATTCCTCAATAGCCTTTCAATGGAAGGAAACCTTCCTCCAATGAAAAAAATATCAGAAATCACCCATATTTAGTCTCCACTGCTGCAACCCTGCAACACAACACACCCTCAACATGAACCGCACTATACCATAAGACTATAGATTTTTCCAAATGCCTGATAGTGGAATGTAGTACAAGACTCCTCCAAGAGATTCTCAATGGAAGAGGTGGGATTCCCGATTAGGAACACCCTGTGCTAAACATCACTGCAATCCTAGCTAAACAACTGAAGAAAGCAAAGTATAAACAGACCAAAGATCTAAAAAGATCAATTCATAAACATATCATACCTAATCATCTAAGGTTGCCATCCTATTCCTTATATAATTTGTGAGCTTCCAAAACCTAAGCCCCATCTAATAATGGCACTACTTCCTTGCAAAGTATCTCCATCTAAAATTGCATTGTCCCTCATTGATTTCCACTCCTCCATGACAACGTTGTTGATTTGGTCAAAGTTGATCCAGTCAAGACGTTCTAGCCCCTTTTCACACCTAAGGGTGCTCAATTAAGCTGCCAATATCTATCTTTTTCACATTGGAATTTATTTTTTCATTATTAAGGAGAATTATGGACCTGCATTGTCCTCATATTTATAAAACAAAGCAAAAAAACAAAATTTAATATTCCAACTAGCTCATGGCTAATTGGGAATATTACACTTCCTCAAATTTCAAGTGTATACACTCATTGGATGTGAAATTAAATTCCACATCCAACGAGTACACATTATGCATACTTCTTAGAATACCTACATTGGTAAAAATTGAAGATACATTAAAAAAGTGTGTGGACACACTTCTTTAATGTATCTTTAATTTTGATACATTAAGAAAACATGTGAACACACTTTTTTAATGTGCCTTCATTTTTTTCCAATGCGGGTCTTCTCAGGTATGCATAATGGTATTCATTGGATGTGAAATTTAATTCCACATCTAACGTGTGTCTAAAATTTAAATTTGAGTAAACCTATAAGGAGATAAGCCAAAAATACAATAAAAAAATAGTTTTCTTTTTTCCCTCCAAAATTCATAACTCTTATTTTATTATTTTAACTATTATTTTATTATTTTTCCTCAGGAGGCCACTTTTAGGCCAAAATTTCCTCTAATGTCAAGTGCATATCAATGATATTTTTCCGTATTGCTTTGTTGTTCAAGATATTTATAACATATGTATTACATTAGCACATGCAATGCATCTTTCTAGGACTTCAATAATGCAAGGTGTCAATGTTTGTGTAGCTACCTAGGCTTTCTTGAAATCATATCAGAATTGTCTTTAATATATTTATAAAGCATATCATAGTAGATCTAACATCCCAGACTTGCATCTTCTGTTTATACATAGTTGTCTTTAAAGGATTCTTTAAAGATCCATTTGATATGATTTCCATAGATTTGACACAATCCTTTGATGCATTTTGCAAAAACCTTCACTATATAGTGGGATTTTATTTTCTAATAGTTCCAAATAGAAGTTTGATACAAGTATTACTCCAAAATTTGAACTTCACCTCTCATTCAAGCATTGAATTGTTGTATTTGAACATCACTGTAATATGCTTACAACACTGTTGTAGGCTTGGTCCTATAACACTTATTCAAGGAGGATTGGGCATGAGATCCATGAGTCACATTCACACTTGTTAGATCAATTCCTTCTTTAGTTCCTTCCACAACTCTAGTATAAAAAAAGGATCAAAGTGCCATCAACTCGTCTTCTAAATAAACTCGACTTATTCAATTCTAACAAGGGACTCGCTCTTTTGAAAATCATTGAAACAATTATTTTTTCTTATTCAATATCTCACATAAGGATTTCATGTGTTATGGATCAAATCCTTTTATATCTAGTTAGCTTTGGCACTTCTTGTCTATTTAGGAGTTATCAAGGATACACATACAATGTGATAAGGATTGAATTCCATTGTAAACTGCACCATAATCTCTTTCATCAAGTAATTTTACAAGATATGATTCCAAGTGTGTGGCCAAAAGAGATTGCAAAAAGTCCTATAATTAATGTGACATAGAGGATAAACAAGTCATCATTTTCACAAATCAACTCAATGTTGTTGGTAAGGATCCTCTCCTTGAGTAAACAACTTAGTTTTTTAAAGACATGGGTATTCCTCGTTTTTCTACAATAGGGCTCGAGGTATTTTTTGGGATTTTATAACATATTCTGAGGTTCTATCTATATCTTTTCTTAGGATTTTTGAGGTTACGTATGAGGCTTGTCCTACTAAGACATACTATGAGATATCTCAACCCGTAAGTCTTTTGGATTTAGGTCTTTAGAGATATAGATCAAGCACACTGAGGTTTATCTTGGCTTCTTCCAGGACTTGAAGCCTTTCAACCGACCTTTAAAATTAGGGCTTCGATATTATATGAAACTATGAGTCATGGTTGTATTACAACAATGAAATTTTGACCTTAAACTAGGGATTTAGCCCTTTTACAACTTGGAATGGGATTGGAATAATAATATGACTTATCAATATTTCTTTCATCCACTTCATGTTCCTTCTCACGCTCTTGACATCTTTATCATTGATTTGGTAGAATAAGATGTCAAACTTATTCAAAAAATATGGAAGATATTGGCCTTATTTTGGAACGCGTTCTTGAAATAGTGCTAGGATAGAAAAACCCCTAGAATTGCTTAAAAAAAAGATGATTCATTCTTTAGGGTTGCTCCTTTACCATAGCTCTGATATGACGATTTTTATAGGGTCTTCTATACTGATAATTGATTCTCATAATTTATATATTTTTCACATTCTTATCTGTTATTTATTCATTACATAAATACACTGAAGACATCAACAAAATAATAGTTATTATAGAAGTATCATGTAGAGACAACCACACAAAGAACACAAGAATTTTACCCTGGGAAAACCCACATGGTTGAAAAACTCAACAACATTTTCCTTAGAGAAATATTTCAATTTAGCGGAGATACATATAAGTCAAACCTTAGGTTAAACCTAGTACATCCTCCTAGTCAAGTCATAATTCTACCCAACATAACTTGACCTTGTTTTCTTTAGAACTTGGCCTTCTGCCATCCTAATAATTTAGTCCTTTCATAGAGATTCATCCTGTAGAAATTATATGCACTAAGCAGGCATATGTCCAAGATCCACTTGATCTCACACTATTTAACTTTATGCAAGATACTGAATCTATTCCACTTGTTAATCTTTTGCGGAAAAATTAATTACACACACATGTGAAGCATAAAACAAAAATTATCATCGCACATAACACAATTTTTAACCGGGAAAGCTTGAAGCTGAAAACCCCAACTATATATTATGTAACATGGAGATCAATGCCAATCTCATACAAGCATACAAAGCTTATCACAAGCTCTCAGTACAGTACAATCATCATACACTAATCAGGCCTAATATTGCAAATCCATGCATTGATCTTTGCCACCTGCTAGCCTGCCTCCACTGCACAATCTCTGCTGAAGAATGGCTCTGAATGAATTCGAATTACTCCATCCTTGATTGCGAAATCCTCACTGGCATCTCCATTGAGTGTTGGATGCAATCAATGCATCACTATAGTCACAACAGATAGTCTATCTTGCCCTTTCACCTATCTCTCCACTGGTCTCCACTGAATCTGCCATGCACTGTAGTTAACTGATGTGTTATTCAGTTGATTAATGAGTTATTATTTATGAATTAATTAGCTAATTAATTCACTCCACTCTCATTAGTTTATCAATCAGTTAGAATAGATACAACTAGCTCAACTGAGTCTAACTGAGTTAAACTGAATACAGCTCCATAACTACTTCTTCCAACTGTGTCATAACTCTGCCACTTGAGTTCTAACTCAGTCCTCCATGCATTAGCTCCAATAAACCCTGAGGAATAGCATAATTCCTTCTGTCAGCTGATGTGCCACATCTGTGCACTGAACTAAAGTGCTCCAAGAGAATAAGTTGTTGTTCAGAGTTTGATTATTATTAAGAGCTAATAACAATCGACATGCATCTATTTTTAGATTGACGATATATAAATAGACTCCGCCCAATATTATAATAATAGAATTTCATCTATTTTTCCAACTTGATCAACCATCCACAAATAACATCCTGCAACTTCTGAAATATGATCATCATGTCTAAAAATAGACTTGCGTCAAAAATAGCCTGCAGGCCCACTTAGTGAAGGCGAATATTTTCACTAAGCCCATCATTTTGTTGTCTCAACACTCCCTCTCAACAAGATAGGGATTATCCTTCACCCCGATCCTGCCTCTATGGTATTCGAATTTGCTCCTGGTGAGCGCCTTCGTCAGAATATCTGCATCTTGATCCTCCGTGGGAATGTACTGAAGCAACATGATCTTCCGCTGCACACAATATTTGATATGATGATGCTGGATATCAATTTGTTTAGGTCTATCATGAAACACAGGATTAACCGAGAGTTTAATGCAACTCTGATTATCACAATGAATCACTGTGGGATCTAAATGTGAACCAAACAAACCAACCAGAATCTTCCTCATCCAAATAGCCTCACATGCAGCTAAAATTGCTGCCATGTATTCCACTTCCACTGAACAGAGTGCCACAGATATTTGTTTCCTGCTGTACCAAGAAACTGTCGTAGATCCGATACTGAAAATCCCTCCTGATGTGCTCTTTGTTTGTTCACTTCACCTTAATCTTGCACATCTAAGTGAAGCCATTACAACTACCTCTTTAGATGTGTACCATAAACCATACTCGGATGTGCCTGAGATATCTCAGGACATGCTCCCGCCTTCAGAGGCATTTAAGAATACAGCATTAAACATGTGAAAGGCTGATTCATCAGAATAATAATACAGTCCCAGTGGGAGGATTTTAAATTTATATGAAGCGAACCCACCAGATTGATCAATAAAAATGGCATTTGGCACATCCACTACCTTTGTCGATGTAGCATCCTCTTTCTTCCAATTTTCTGGAAGAGGAGTGTCGATAGGCTTGCAGCCTTGCATGTGAAACTTCTCCAGTATCTCCTGAGCATACTTGCCTTGAGACACAAATAGTTCACCTTCTCGCTGCCATATTTCCAATCCAAGGAAATAATGAAGGAGGCCTAAATCCTTCATCTCAAACTCCTTTGCAAGATCAGCCTTGCATGAGTGTATCAACTGCTCATCACCTGTTAGTATCAAATCATCAAAATAAATTACAATGATCAAAAGCTTACCCTCCACCACAATCTGGTACAGGTTTGCATCCGCCTCACTCTTGGTGAAGCCAAGTCCAGTGAAATAGCTGTCGATCCGAGTGTACCAAGCACGGGGTGCTTGTTTCAGCCCATACAGTGCTCTTTTGAGCCTGCACACATGCAACTCGCTACTGAAGATCTAAAATCCTTCAGGCTGCTCAATGTACACCTCTTCCTCATGATCCCATTAAGAAACGTAGTCTTCACATCCATCTGATGAATGTTCCAACCCATTTGCGCTGAGAGAGAAAGGATGGTCCGTATGGAAAAATACCGTGTGACAGGTGCAAAGGTTTCTTCATAGTCAATCCCCTCAATCTGTGAGAAGCCCCGGGCAACAACTCTTGCCTTATACTTCTCGACACTCCCATCAGCAGCTTGCTTTACCTTGTAGATCCATCTTGATCCTACAACTAATTTTCCCACCGGCCTTGGAACAATCTCCCAAGCACTGTTTCTGACAATGGAGTCATACTCCTCCACCATGGCATCTACCCATGTGGGCTCCTGCGCTGCTTCTTCAAAATAAGATGGCTCTGTCACAATACACTTGCTCATAAGAGCCATGTATCTAGTATATCGGTCAGGTGACTGTCTCTGTCTGCGCTGTGATGTAGGAACTCCTACATTCTGTGCCGCATCCACCTTCAGTCTCTCAGCTTCTATGGTACGCTTCCTGCCTTGATGTTTGGTTCTGCATGAGTGGACTCCTCCACTCCATGAATCTCCTCCTGTGGTTGATCCACATCTAGAGGCTCATCTTTGGGAACGAGAAGTTCCTCTTCCGCATGCAAGTGTAGCTCCCTCTCAAGCGACAACTTCATGGATTTCACCTCATTGAATTTTATATCCTGCTGCATAACAGTCATCCGAATGTTTGGAAAATACACACGATAGTTGTGGGGTGTTTTTGTGTGCCCCACAAATATCCCAACTTCTGCAGTTGGCTCCAACTTCTTCCTGGCATCCTTCGTCACATGAATGTAAACAGGTGAGCCAAAAATCTTCAAATGAGAAATATCAGGCTTCTTACCAGTAAAATATTTCTCGGGTGTACTCATGCCAACTACTCTATGAGGACAACAGTTTTGCACATAAACCGCACTGTTGCATGCTTTCGCCCACAAGTGCATCGGTAGGCCTTGGTCATGCAACATCGCTCGTGCAACACCCACGATCGTTCTGTTCTTTCTCTCCACGACCCCATTCTGCTGTGGGTTATGAGGCGCTATGAGTTCTCTTCGAATTCCTTATTTGCTACAGAAGTCTTTGAATTCGCTAGAGATGTATTCACCACCATTATCGCTCCTTAGAGCTTTCACCTGCTTCCCTGACTCCTTCTCCACCAATGCCTTGAACTCACAGAACTTTGAGAATGTTTCACTCTTCTTCTGCATGAAGAAGATCCAGCATCTACGAGAAAATTCATCAACAAATATCACATAATACCTATGTTTCGTTGTTGAAGAAACCGAGAATGGTCCACACACATCTGTGTGAATTCTCTCCAGGATCACCGAAGCACAGTTCTCCTTCTCATGAAAGGTGGTATTTACAAACTTACCCATTGTACATCCTTTGCACTGATCTGATTGTGCAAGAGTACCCTTGGGAAGTCTAGTATAAATTTGCTGCAAAAGTTTCAAAGCACCATGGTGAAGATGGCCCAATCTCTTGTGCCATAATTCACCCTCATTCTGGCTCACCACTTCTTCTACTTTGCCCACCATTGCAGTGCAGCCATCTACCTCTAGCTTGTAGAGATTCTTGATTCGAACCCCTATCTTCTTGGTTTGAACTGTTGTTTTATGTCGAAGGAAGGCTTTTCCCTCACTGAAAACAACATCATAACCCCTTTCTTCCAGCATTGCAACTGAGACCAAGTTCTTCTTCAGATCTGGAACATGCATGACATTCTTCAACAAGAACAGATTACCGGACTCCCTCTCAAAGGTAATGGTCCCAATACCAGTCGCACTGTACCAACCATCGTCGCCCATCTCTATATGCATCTGGAGGTCCTTCTCCTCCAAGTCACTAAACAACTCTTTGTCTCCCGTCATATGGAAGGACGCACCACTGTCAAGATACCACACCGATCCCATGCCGCTTGAAACCAAGCATGCAATCAAGGAAAAATCCAGCTCAAATTGCGAGGCTAAGGCCTCTCCAGCTGCAGATCCAGCAACCTGCTTATTATTCTTCTTTTGTGGAAAGTTAGTGGTGAAATGTCCATGCTCGTGATAGTGAAAACACTTCACTTTGGACAAATCCCGCTTCTTGCCTTTCGCATCGGATTTATAATGATTTTTCTTCCCCTTCCCTTTCCTTGATTTGGCAGCCAAAGTGAAATTCTCTTCATCTTCATTCTTTAATGAAGATCCATCCTTGGTACCCCGCCTTATCTCCTCTTGCACAAGATCCGACCAAAGTCGCTCCCATCCCGGCAGTTTCTCCCATCTATTGACAGAGTCTTCATAGCTATGCCAACTCTTCGGAAGCCCAAGGAGAGCCAAGCTCACCAAGTATTCTTCATCAACAGTAACCCCTGCACTTCCCAGCTCATCCTTGCAGTGGACAAAATTCGTGAGGTATTTTGGAATATTGTCGCCTTTATCCATTTTTATTTTTCTGAGCTTGTCTTTAAGCACCAACTTCCTCTGGTCACTTCTTCTTTGGAAAAAATCTGTCAAAGCCTTCCACATTAAGAATGGAGTGGCTTTCCCATGAAGGCTGGATACAATATGGTCCTTCACACCTTCCAACAGAGTTCTCCTCATCTTTGCAGTCTTCTTTTGCCATGCATCAAGTAATGAAGCATCGCTAGATCCCGACTTAGGAACATCGTTATCGATGAACTCCTTCAGCCCATTATCCTCCATCCTGTCCTTCCAGGCTATGTAATTCAAGCTCCCATCAAGGGCATACTCTAATCTCAACCCGTTGAAAGAAATTTCAATGTATACTCGATTTTTGCACCAAGAATCTTCTGTAGCAAATTCGAATTGTCCACCAGCAAAAACTCACTTCAAAATTGCAATCTTCAATCGAAAATGCTCCGATACCATGTAGAGATTATATGCACTAAGCATGCATATGTACAAGATCCACTTGATCTCACACTATTTAAATTTATGCAAGCTACTGAATCTATTCCACTTGTTAATCATTTGCAGAAAATTAATTGCACACACATGTGAAGCATAAAACAAAAATGATCAATCGCACATAACACAGTTTTTAACCGGGAAATCCTGAAGATGAAAACCCTAACTCTATATTTTGTAACATGGAGATCATATGAAAATATCATACAAGCATACAAAACTTATCACAATCTCTCAGTACAGTACAATCGGCATACACTAATCAGGCCTAATCTTGCAAATCCATGCACCGATCTCTGCCACCTGCTAGCCTGCCTCCACTGCGCAATCTCTGTTGAAGAATGGCTCTGAATGAATTCGAATTACTCCATCCTTGACTGCATAATCCTCATTGGCATCTCCACTGAGTGTTGGATGCAATCAATGCATCACTATATTCACAATAGATAGTCTATCTTGCCCTTTCACCTATCTCTCCATTGGTCTCCACTGAAACTGCCATGCACTGTAGTTAACTGATGTATTCTTCAGTTGATTAATGAGTTATTATTTATGAATTAATTTACTAATTAATTCACTCCACTCTCACTAGTGTATCAATTAGTTAGACTAGATACAACTAGCTCAACTGATTCTAACTCAGTTAAACTGAATACAACTCCATAACTACTTCTTCCAACTGTGTCATAACTCTGCCACTTGAGTTATAACTAAGTCCTCCATGCATTAGCTCCAGTAAACCCTCAAGAATAGCGTAATTCCTTCTGTTAGCTGATGTGCCACATCTGTGCACTGAACTGAAGTGCTCCAAGAGAATAAGTTTCTGTTTAGAGTCTGATTATTATTAAGAGCTAATAATAATCAACATGCATCTATTTTTAGATTGACAATCTATAAATAGACTTTGCCCAATATTATAAAAACAAAATTTAATCTATTTTTCCAACTTGATCAGCCATCCACAAATAGCATCCTGCAACTTCTAAAATATGATCATCATGTCTAAAAATAGACTTGCGCCAAAAATAGCCTGCGGGCCCACTTAGTGAAGGGGACTCTTTTCACTAAGCTCATCACTGTAGAAATTATATAAGTTATGTGTTATATGTCCAATATTATCCTGATCACACATTATTTTAACTTCATGCACAATATAGAATCTATTCCACCATTGATCATCACATGCGGAAATTAAATCAATTGCAATGCACACATGAAACAATAAAAATTCACACACATTAACACAATTGTTTAACGGGAAAGCATGAAGCTGAAAAACCCAACTATATGTATATAATATATGTCATATAGATCATGTAAAAATCCTCATACAAAGCTTAGTACATCAAGCTCTCAGTACAATACAATCCCTACACACTAATCAGGCCCAATCTTGCAAATCCATGCACCGATCTTTGCCACCTGCTAGCCTGCCTCTACTGCGCAATCCCTGCTGAAGAATGGCTCTGAATGAACTCAAATTTCTCCAGAATTTCTCACGAAATCCTCATAGGCATCTCCACTGAGTGTTGGATGCAATCAATGCATCACTATAGTCACAACTAATAGTCTATCTTGCCCTTTCACCTATCTCTCCACTAGTCTCCACTGAAACTGCCATGCACTGTAGTTAACTGATGTATTCTTCAGTTGATTAATGAGTTTTTATTTTTGAATTAATTAACTAATTAATTCATTCCACTCTCACTAGTGTATCAATCAATTAAACTAGATACAACTAGCTCAACTGAGTCTAACTGAGTTAAACTGAATACAACTCCACCAACTACTTCTCCAACTTCACCAAAATTTGTCACATGAGTTCTAACTGAATTCCTCCATGCAATAGCTCCAGTAAACCCTCAAGAATAGCGTAATTCCTTCTGTCAGATGCTGTGCCACATCTGTGCACTGAACTGAAGTGCTCCAAGAGAATAAGATAATGTTTAGAGTCCAAATATTATTAAGAGCAATAATATTCGACATATCTATTTTTAGACTGGCAATCTAAAAATATATTTCGCCTAATATGTCTAAAAATAGAAGTCCATATATTTTCCAACTTGACCAACCATCCACAAATAGCATCTTGCAACTCATAGAATATGATCGACATGTCTAAAAATAGACTTTGCGCCAAAAATCACCTGTGTGGGTCCCACCTAGTTTAGGTGATTATTTTCCAACTAGGATCAAGGATGTTGTTTCAGGATGCCTCCTTCACTGTTTATTTTTGCAATATTCAACAATCATCTTGTTGAATCTCAACACATTCATCACAGAGATTCATCCAGCACAAAGATTCGTCTAGCACATATATTTTCTCCAAAAAAAATATTCCTTCCTCAGTGTTTTTACCTTTCCACAAATTGTCCTCAATTCTTCAATGCATAATTATATCACATAGAATTGGTCTTTCAACCCATAAATTCATCTAATATTCTGCCTCCATTGCATGGCTCAACAAAATATATGATGTATTTATGATCATATTCGAATTTTCCTTGAGAAGAGGTCAAATGCCTCATAAATATAGAGATCCAATAGGTTGAATGGGTGTGTTTCAATACAGGGATGACTTGAACACTTGAAGGGGCCTAATTGACTAGGAGGAGGCCGACTTGGCTTCTTTTGGAGACAAAAATTATATTTTTAATAATTCAAATTTTCTTCTTTTTAAAAGAGCATGAGGAGCATGCTTTACAAAAATTTTATTCTGATCCAAGAATGAAGAACATGCTTTATAAATTTATTACACATACATCAGGAGTAAAAATATTAATTATGAAGGCCGACCATAGCTACAAAATTAAACACCTACAAGGTTGGATAGGCTACTTCGTCCTCTCTTGGGAAATTTAATTAGAAGAGGACATTGCAATTTTTTGGTTTTCCATAAATTTTCTTAGTCAACATGTGTCCAAAACTCCAATAACATGTCTTCAAGGCTATATGATGTTCAGTGAATGAGGTTTTCAAGAACCCAATTCATTTTAAACCACTTGGCTAGAAATATTCCAAATCTCTTTCTAATACTTGAACAAGGAAAATTTTAATTTTCAATGATATCTAATCCTAAAAAATGTGTTATATTTCTTGAAAAGAATATTTCCTAGGTGGAGTTGCCACAAGGGTTGATCATTTTTTATGTTAGATAACATGGCAAACATTGAGAGAAAATCTTAGGAGAGCAAGAAATACTCTCCTCATTTTTGTAGAGGCGGTAATACTCCCTTCATATATGGAATATTTTTCTTATGTTGTTAAATGAATGCAATGGGTGAATGCTAAACAACAAACCACAACTAGTCTTCCAATAAATATCACATTTAGCATAATTACTTATTCAACACATCATATTATTCATATAAAGGAAAGGGGATGAATACAACTACAAAATATTTTGTCTATAGGGTTTTGTTTCAAAATATATTTTGCCTTCCTCTTAAAATAATGTGAATCCATAATCAATAATGACTTTGCAAGATGAAATAAAAATAAAATAGACAGGTCGTAAAAAACTTTTGAAGGTCCGATTCATTAAAAAGAGATTGTAAAGCATCATGTACTCAATAATCCATTGATACATTAACCACACAAATTCATACAAACAAGATGGCACTTGAATAGTTCTTTGTGGGAGAAATTAATAATTATTCCAATGTAGCAAGTTTAACAATGTATGAAACAATAGAGTTAAAATAACCACAACTATGTTGGAATGACAATAAGATAAACTAAAGCAATATTAAATTTGCTTTTTACCAGCATATATTTTTCTCCTCTAGACCTGGAATATCATGGGAAATGGTTAGAAGAATATAAAAAGTTGGTTGGTCCCAAATCCTCTTGTTGCAAAGCTTACATTGAAAAATCAATCAAAAAAATAAACACAAGGAAAGATGAGGGATAGAGTCAAGTGAGCTAATTCACCAATTTTGGAAATCCAAGAACTGATTCACGCATTTCAGATATTCTTTTATAATCATCTCTTCATCCTCTTGGAACTGATTTACGGTTATTGTTTTGCCTTTTTGTGTAATTGAATAAAGTTTATTTCATAAATATGAACTTTGATATTCACCCCCTAAACTGGGACCCACTTTAGACATTCATAAATTCCTTTTAATAAACCATTCTTTTGAAATAATATGTTGTCAAGTTATAAATACTCATGCCATGTATTTTAATTTTTGGGAAAGAGAGCTATTATTTCAACCATGGAAACCATTTCCAGGTTATTCTTCATGTGTCTAAATTTTCAAAAAACACCTATTTGCTCAATTTGAACATCGAGAGCTCAACATATGGCCTCCAAAATATAAGGAATTTCTGATAATTGATCTATTCTCCATGTGAATCTTGGGCCTTGATTTGCAAATCCGCCTTATTTATCTCTCATACATCATCGAAGGATACAAATTACATGGTTATGAATAAATAACCTCCAGTGGTGTTTGTGTGTGAAGTAGGGAGAGCCACAAAACCCTGTGTAGCTTGCACATAGTATATTTTTTGTCCACCACTTCAATGCTTTAGACATAATATTAAGTCACGGCACAATAATCAAGTGTCACCCAAAGACATGTTATTGGGAGGTGTGTCAAAGAAAGGGGTGGGGGGTAGAGGACTTAGGATATGACAATGCATTGATTTGAAAATGCGAAAAAAAATAATCAAAGTGTAGATAATAATGTGGAGAGAATAATGCAGGGAGATGAAAATAAATGAAAATAAAAAAATTGACTACGTATAAATGAAGAGGTTAAAATAATGGAAATATTCTAAATGTTAGGATGATGTAGTTTGCAAGTTGCAAGTGAGGAGGTAAAGTGATGTAGTGAAGTTAGAAAAGTTCTCTTTCGTTCATGAAAAATGAGTAACTATGGAAAATGGTAAAAGTTCTATGTATGGTAAGTCACGAAATTGCAATTTGAGTGGCATGAGGTTCAATATGGTGATTGTAGAAACATAGGTGTAAATTGGTGATTGAGAACAATGTGGGTGCATTTTTAGAGATGAAAATTTATGGACTTGTGGGTTTGGAAGTAGAGGAAAAAATCTCCCGCAACCTGCAATTTCAAAATTTGACTAACTATCACATCAATGTGAGAGTTTTGAGGGTGAAGGATCCCAACAATAAGAAATTGACTAAGTAATTCCATAAAATGAAAAAACGAAAAGTAATGATAACTGAAAATGGATAAAAATGGATGTGAAGAAAATGGTGATATTTTAGACATATGACCTCTATTTTTTATGATGTAAAATGAAGTTGACACATATGGTTATCCAATGAGAGGATGATCATAACAAATTTCCTACCTTTTGGTGTTCCTTTTATTGCTATATTTTTACAAAGAGAAATCATCCCCATTAACTTCGCTGAAGAGGCACTGCAACATTCTAAATTAATGTCAAATTCTTAAATACGTGTTGTGTCTTCATGATAAATAGGTGGGAGTTGTTGGAAAATCAAGGAATTTCAAGATTAATAATGATTTCCCTCACTTGACAATTACTTGTGATATTTTTTATCATTTTATTATTATGTTTTACTTCTACATTAAGCAATTATAAAAAAACATGAAGATCACAAAACAAAAATAACACAAGATATAGGCTCCACGTCGGGGAAAAACCCCACAACTAGGGAAAATCCGAACAATCCTTTTCTTATAGAATTAGATCAAAATGAGACGTCCAAGACCCAAAGACCAAGTCTAAGACCTCGTCAAGTCCCAAGTCATCCCTCAAAATGAACTCCTCCAAATAAGACAACATCTACCAAAGTCAACGAAGGTCAACCTCTTCACAAACTGATCAAGTCAAAGTCTCGGTCCTGCAACTTCAGGTTTGCAATTAGGCCTGCAACTTCGGTCCTTACAACTTGCACAAAAAACCCTATTCTACTCGCACATGTGGAAAAATTGATATATTTTCAAGCCTTCTTCCTCGCTTTGACTTTTTTCACTCCTTTCTTCTTGTCTTATTGTAGACCGAACTTGTGAAGTGTGTTACAATAGGTCGAAGTCTCTAGCTATATATACACCTTTCAAGATCTCAAATAGGCCTCTTCTAGGCCAACTTATCCATGGCAGGCTCGACTTGGTCTTAGGAGTCGAAATTGACTTTATAAACTCAAAAATAATGTTTCTTTCTTAATACAAATTTCCCAAAAGGGTCTTTTACATATGATAATAATTCATTGACTCATGAAAAATATTTGACAAACCCTAAGAGCATGAAATGCATGCTTGACCTAGATGACCATTAAATGGAGCATGAAACCCATGCTTAAAAATTATGTTTCTTCTTTTACATAAAATAAAAATTGATACAAGCACAAAGATAAATATGAAGACCAAACCCAGTTACTTTTCCAACACTCCCTCTTAACTAGGGAGGTATTCATAATGACTCAACAAATATATCTAAAGTTGAAATATTCTCATAAGAATGGATATAGATTAATAAGCATCAATGATCAGCATAGCTAGCATTTTCAAATTACCAAGGCCTTGACAGGTACACTCTATCTTTGACAAGATCAAAGCACAATGCTAGGAGGCATTCCATGAGAAACTACATTGCCTCACCAAGGTACATACTCCACCTAGGACACTTAGAGTATGTATTCCACTGGACCATTTCCCTCAAGGAAATTTTCGTCCACTGGACCATTATTTATCCAAGTCCATGTACTTGACATAGGATATCCATCCTAATCCATCACAGTACATGACTTAATAATGTTCGTCCAAGATTATTATCTAATACACCATTCTTCTTATCGATGTCCATGTAGTTTATTAAGGATATCAATCCTAATCTATCACAGTACCCGAGACAAGGAAAACCATGCTAATTTAATACATTATTCTCCATATCCGTGATGCATGCACTAGACTTATGGCAGTTAGCCCTAGCCTAGTACATGACACAAGGAGAACCAATGTCAAACCTTACTCCCTCTCAACCTAAGAAGAGAAATCCAATCTCACTCCATCTTAAACATGGAGAATTCATCAACAAGCCTCATCTTGTGTTAGAAGTAATCATGCTTCCCTTACATCAGCTATTTGTAGCTTCGTTAACCCTCATATAAATGAGTTTTCTCAACTTGCAACTTCTTGAACTAGGGTTTCAAATATGACTCCTAAAATTCTATGATTATGTACTTGAGGTATTCACGTATTGCATCTTCAACTGTGTCCACCACTACTTCATGCACTACTTTCTGCCTTAAATATATTTCATTACACAATTTCTTCAACAGACTGATTATCACAAGGTTATCCACTCTATTGTTTTGAACACAACTTGGTTGACTTTTCCAATCAATTTCTATTAGTCAACACAACTCCATAGTCACAGATAATTCTTCCCTCTAGTTTTTATTCTCATCTTTCCAAAATAGCCAACTCTCAGGGTTGTCAAATAAGCCTTCAAATATCCTTCTAATTGTCTTATTTTTGCTTCAAATTGATAGTCCTTAAGGCACTAATCAAACTACCTTTCAAAAATGATTTAAATGCTCTAATATTACTATCATAAGGTCTTCCAAGCACAACCCACTTGGTAGTGAATGCCCATTTCTTCATTGTCATTAGGGTTTTCACATATTGACCCACATAATACTGATCCAAATCTTACACTCGTTGTACATAGTGCTCCTTCAAGTCTACCCTCTAAAAATTCTTGAGCATGCAACATTTAGCCCTATATAGGGATTTCTTGTACCTACAAAACATAATATAAAATCCTCACCAAAATACCCTCTTCCTGCGTAGTTATCACCGAGAGATGTGACCTAGTTTTGGAATGAAACCCAACCTCACAAATAGGCCCTTCCCTCAACCTGCAATGATATGGAATTTTTGTCCCTTATACTTTGGTAAAATGTTCTTTAAATATTAGTCCTTGAAGCTCTAAATCCCATCCTCTCTTAGTTGAAATATATCCCTTTACAGGTCTACACTTAAGGCTTGCAATATCACCTACTTGTTGCCTTCCTTACAACCTCAATATGACCTTCAACAAAATTTTCAAACTGGATTGTCTATCCACTAGCAAAAAATTACAACAAGAAAGCTAAAACATACCTTGTTTCTGAACTTTATGTTATCCTTTTTGCCGTCGATTTATGTACCTTTCCTTTTCAATTTAAACCCATTGATTAGGGTTGATTGTGAATACAATCAAAACCCCTCAAACTAGGGTGAAATAACTCCCATAAATTATGGTCTAGCTCTTTCTATAAGTATTCCTTACTCATTGTCCCTTTATCCCTTATTGCATCCCACTGTTGGCCTTTTCTACCCTCCAAAATACCACCTACAGGAATAGGCATGAAACTAAGGCTCCCTTGATAATGTTCAAACTCGATTTTAGAGAAAACCGTCCAAAAAAATAACACAAAGTTGCTCCTTCTCTTCGTTGGCTTATCTATTCCTAATGAAGCACAAACATGCAAATTAGACCAAACAATCTTCTTTTCTCCTTCACATGACCTCCTAAATTTGAAACAACCACAAAGAGATATCTAGTGATGTTTCACTTCAAGAACAAGTCCTCCATGAGCATGACTAGATTTTTAGAATACAAAACCTACCTTACTCCTTGAGAACTTGATCCTTCTAAAGTATTCTAGAAAAGTTTTATTAGATTAGATCATGACCTCCTTCACATGGACTATGTTTCAAATTCTTCTTACATGTTCATGATATTCTTAAGAGTCTTGAAGAGAATCAATATCTCTGCCAAACCTTATTTGAATCATATAATCACTTCATAGCTTGTATGTTGTCAAACTTTACTTTAGATATTTTTTCAAATGGTAGAAAAACATTATGACTTTGGATCATTGTTATTGTCACTCTTTAAAATATATCATTGTCCAAGAGTATATGGATTTCTGTCTTATCTCACAATCTTGGATTAATAGGTTACTTGTATCCACACAAAGGCTTGCATTATTTATAACATAACTTTTGTGACTTTGTAGACCTTACTTATCTTATAACAATCCTTTATGCTTCAATATTTTGACCTTACTCATAATTCTTGTATCACCAAAATTTGGATCCAACATCATAGGTTTCATTCCACATTAAAATTTTCCTCCTTATCTAATATAATTTTGTTCGTAAGAAACTTGTAGAAAGACTCGTACTACTCTAGTCAATTTGTTACATTTCTTTACTTCATAATTCTCATATTTGTTTCATTACTTGGAAGTCCAAGCCTGTTAAAGTATGTCATTTATTGTTCTTGCTATTGATGGAGGAATTGTTGAAGACGTATCTTCCATTATTCCAACAAGAATGATCTTCAAACTACTTCTTTTACTGACCTTAACTATGATACCATGTTGGAGAATCAAGGAATTTGAAGATTAATCATTTGATTTTACTTGATAATTACTTGTGATATTTTTTGGAATTTTATTATTATGTTTTAATTCTTCATCAATCAATTTTGAACTTACATGAAGATCACAAAACATAAAGAACATAGGATATAGGATATATGCCAGGGAAAAACCCCACAACTGGGGAAAACCTGAACAATCCTCTTCCTATAGAATCGGATAAAAATGAGACCCCCAAGACATAAATACCGAGTACAAGACCTCCTCAAGCCCCAATTCAGCCCTCCAAGTGATATCCTCCAAATAAGACAACTTCTACAAAATTCAACGAAGATCAACCTCTTCAATAACTGCTCAATTCAAAGTTTTAGTCTTGCAACTTCAAGTCTGCAATCCAACCTACAACTTGAGTCCCTACAAATTGAAAAAAAAACCCTAATCTTCTCACACGTGTGGACAAAAAAATATATTTTCAAGCCTTCTTCTTTGCCTTGAATTTTCCTTCTTGTTCTTGACTTTTTCGCTCTTCTTTCTTCTTGTCTTATTGTATATCGAACTTGTGAAGTGTGTGTTACAATACGTTGAAGTATCTAGCTATATATACACCTTTCAAGAGGTTGAATAGGCCTTTTCTAGGCCAACTTCTCCTTGGCAGGGCCAAATTGGTCTTGGGAGTCCAAATTGACTTTATAAACTCAAAAATAATGTTTCCTTCTTAATACAAATTTCCCAAAAGAGTTTTACATATGACAATAATTCTTTGACTCGTGACAAATATTTAAAAAATCCTAGGATCATGAAATGAATGCTTCACCTAGATGACCATTAAATGGAGCATGAAACCCATGATTAACCACACTAGCTGGTTTGAAACGTGTCAACAAAATCTGCTTGAATGTGATTTTCACCGAAAGATTTTATACACAATTATTTTTCTTCTTTTACATAAAATACAAATTGATACAAGTACAAAGATAAATATAAATACCAAACCTAGTTACTTTTCCAACACTCCCTCTTAACTAGGGAGGTGTTCATAATGGCTCAATGGGTCTATCTCAACTTGAAATATTCTCATAAGAAGGAATCTAGATTGATAAGCATCAATTATCATCATAGCCAACATTGTCGTATTACCAAGGACTTGACAGGTACACTCTATCTCTCACAAGATCATAACACAATGTTTGGAGGCATTCCATGGGATATCACACTCCCTCACCAAGGTACATACTCCACCTAGGATACCCGGAGTATGCATTCCACTAAACCATTTCCCTCAAGTAAATTTCCATCCACTAGAACATTATTTATCCAAGTCCATGTACTTGAATTAGGATCTCCATAATAATCCATCAGAGTACATGACTCAAGAATGTCTTGCTAAGGTGATTATCCAATCCACCATTTTCCTTATCCATGTCCTTGTACTTGACTTAGGATATTAGTCTTAATCTGTCACAGTACCTGAAACAAGGAGAACCATGCTAATTCGATCCATCATTCTCCCTATACATGATGCATGCACTAGACTTATAGTCCTGGCCTAATACATGAAACAGGGAGAACCTGTGTCCAACCTTACTCCCTCTCAACCTGAGAGGAGAAATCCATGCTCACCCCCTCTCCAATGAGAAAAATTCATCAACAAACCTCATATGGTGTCAAAATTACTCATACTTCCCTTATATAAACTATATGTAGCTTCCTTAACCCTCTTATCACTGAATTTTAATTAACTAGCAACTTATTTAACTAGGGCTGCAAATCTTCCTCCTAACAGTCTATGATTCTATAAGTGAGGTCTTCACATATTGCATCTTCAACTGTTTCCACCACTACTTCCTGCACTACTTTCTGCCTTGAAGATAGTTCATTACAAAGTTTCTTAAATATAATGATTATCACAAGGTTAGAAAATCCATTATTTTGAACACAACTTGGCTGGCCTTTCCAATAAGTCTCTATCAGTCAACACTGTTGAGAAATTATGGATTTTATTAAAATTTCTCTTTCATGATAATTAATTGTGACTTTTTTATTCTTATTTCACTTAGATCTTATCTTCATTAGATTATTACGTTCTTCATCAAGTCAATTATCAAATGTACAAGAGACACAAATATTTAGGCTTTCAATCTAGGGCCAAAGCCTCTCCCTTTTGGAAAGAAAAACCCGATAATAATTATTCTTATAGATCTTCAATTGATGACTACCATGACCATGACACACATCCTTGATATTAGTATAACTCCAAGATCCTTGTCACTGTTCTTCTCTGATCCTTATGATGACATTATATTCTACACCACATTACATTTGCACTAGGGAAGCTCGGTCCTTAGTCTAGCAGTTCTAAACACTAGGCTTCTCCCTTGAATTCCTTCGATCTAGCCTCGGCCTCTTGGAGACTCCTCCTCAGCCTTATTTTTTCACCCTTGATGCCCAAGCCCTAGATCTCTTTCCTTGCTGTAATAGCCCTCCTTTGTACCGCAATCACCTTCGTCTCCTTTCTGCTTTAATACATGCTGACCCAAAACAGAGGTACATACGACTCTCCTTCAGCCCAAGATCGAACTGTGGATATAATTGAGGTAACCTTCCTTCATGTGGTGTATACCCTCGGTCCTTTTTCTGAGATATGCAAGATCTAGAAGCAACCTTAATGCCGAACTGTGTAGATCATATTGCCATGCAGACTTGTCTCATTATTAGCTTCTTCTCCTCGCAGATTATCCTCTACTCCTTGCACAATACTTCACACTTCATTTCAGACTTGATCCAAATTAGGATGATGCTACAATTAGGCTGCATCATACTTTATATAGTGACTATCTCTAACTATTAGGTAGACATGAAGATAGGTGTGTATATCGCCTTCTTCAATGGGGATTTACATCATACTTAAGCTGACTTCAAGGAGGATATTGACAAGGTCTTGGAGCATATAATTTACATCAATAATTGATCTTTTGCAAGTGTATCATCACTTCATATACATGACTCTAAATTATATTTGTGATCAGACTACAAACTCCTAAAGACATAAAGAAGATGTATTTGACCTATAATAAAAACTCCTTGCTCATGAAACCCATGAGGCAAGCATTACAAAATACATTTTATTATCTTTGTATTCTTCATTACATTAATTCATAATTACAAGTCATTATGAATACCGATCCTAGTTACACTTTTCAAAACTCTCTCTTAACTAGGGAGGTATTCATAATGCTACATGGTCACTCTCAATCTGAAGAATCTCATAAGAAGAATCAGATTGGTAATCCCATCTTTATAGCATCATATAAACCAGTATTGTCATAGTGCAAGACCTTAACTAACAACTCCATCTCTCCACGATATCTTTTAGCTCCAATGCTCACGAGACCAATGATGAACATACACCTACATCATCGTCTCTCTTGGATCATATCCCACCCGGGTTCACTCAGGATATGTCCATGAATATTCTTATCTTGGATTCCCAGTCCTAAAATAATATATGTCCTTCCATGAATAATTTTATCTTAGATTACCTAATATCTCCTCAAGAGTATCAGATGCCAGATGATTACCCAATCCTACATTATGTCTTCCCAGGTGAATACCATAATGACGTGTCTATATCACCCTCTCAAATAGGGAGGAAATATTCCACAAAGGAATGTACTCATTCCTATACAAAGAATGTACCTAAGCTCCTTCTCGACTTAGTAATTACCAAGTTTCTTCCAAGTAAGAAACTTATTACCAAGCTCCCTCTTAATCAGGGACCTGCAATAGCAATGGTGGAACACCCAAATGATCAGGAAGAAATAATTTCTTCGATGTCATGAACTTCTTTGTTGTTGAGGAGTCTTCATATTTGGGATCTCTTCATAGGGCACATATCATCCATCACTTTTATCCAAGAGTCATGTCTTCTATCAGAAAATTATCCATCAATATTCTCATTTGGTCTAGCTTCATGCCATGCTGTTTTCCTTTGAACCATACTTCTTCCAAGGATATTTCATCCCACCATATGGTTGTCAACCTGTGGAAGACATAAAATTCCCTTTGGAAACCCTTCATAAGCTTATCATACATTATTTAATTATAAATATGAAATTTTAAATCAAAAGTTACCTTAATGATGATCTTTCACCATGACATCTTCTTGTAGGCATCGGAATCCTTTGTTACATATTGACACATCTCCTAAAGATATGTATTGTCAAGGGCCTCCATCCTTTCTAGACTTCTATCAGAGTCTACCCAAGATATTTTATAGTCAAGTCTTCTTAGCTTCCTTGGATGTTTACTAATTTTTATCATGGTTTCACTTCTCATGATCTCTTCCTTTATTTCTCCACACAATTTGGTTTAATTACTAGGAGATTCCGATATGCGATTCCTTGATTGTGTATAGCCACCTGAAATTCAATATGAGGACATATTATGTTTATTTCATCTGGTGTGGATCATTCCTTTTGGAAACCTGTGCATCAAAGGAAATTCTATTTTCCTTTGATCATACTCCTAAAGATAGAAGTATACTACCTACAACCATATGACATGACTTCATAGAATCCAGTGTAAGCATAAAAATACATGTGTCCTTTTCATTTTGAGTCATATTGCAACATTTTTCCTTATAATGAAAAGTTTCATTCTCTTGAACTGCTTCATCAATATGTCATCATATCCCAATCCCAGAATTTTGCAAGATAGAATTCTCGATGAAACCTTTTGCTTTTATTTCTAACTAGTGAATCCAAAGAGGATTCCATTAGAAAATGTCAACACATGTTTCCATATAATTAATGAATGATGAACCTTGATTTAGATGATTTCCTTTTATAAATATTATTTTCAGTGAGGTTCCCAGGAGCCACCTATCTCATAGCATTGTTGCCACATGAATATGTTACATACGTCCTTCTATGACAAGTGCTCCACCTTCAATGCTTCCATCATGACGCCAATTCTAATATAATGCTTCCTAAAATACTATTTTACAACTGACATATACCTCTTAAAGAGGAAGATGATATCAATCATAGTAGAGATATTTCACTTCTTCTTTCTTAGGTTTCTTTGAATCTAGTTCTTCCAATTCTCTAGTGACATGGGCTTCTTCCTTTTTCCTCTTGTCCTTATTAGATTTGGGACAATCCTTCTTATTGTGCCCAAGTTCATTACATACATAGCATCGTATATTATCCATGTTTCTTATTTTCTTATGAAGACCAAACTTACCAAATCTTCCCATTTTCCTTAACCTGGCAGCATAGGCTTGATTTTCTTCATTTTATCCTATATCAAATTTATATTTTAACCTTGTATCTTATATCTTACATAGAGACCATAGATCTTGGAATGGTGTTGCTTATTTCTTTCCATAGATACTTGAAGTGAAGTTTCCCCATCCCTTTGGTAGATCATTTAGTACCACGATGGTCATTTCTCTATCATACATTACTTCCCCCAATTCTTGCAGTTGATCTCATATTTCAGAAATCTTCATAAATATGAAGTGATTCCTTCCTCTCTTGAAAAAATCAACTTATATAGTTCGTCTATGAGAGATATTACTTCCCCTTCAGTACTCACCGAGAATATCTCCACCAATTTGTCATATATTTCTTTTGAATATTCTAGTTTTGATGCATAGGGGATGAGAGAGTCCTTTATGGATTCTATAAGAATCATTTGGGCTCTTATGTCTCCATTCATGTATTTGGCATGTGCTTGAGTATCTTATTTTGAGGGTCTAGTTGTTGAACTTTGATATATTACATGAATTCATTCTCAATATGATTTAGATTTTTCCTTTTCTTCATGCAAGAAATTTTGAAACCCCAAAAAACCTGTTGTTTTCTTCTCAAAAATACATTTTGACATATTCAGATGAAGTCATAAAGATACTTACTTGAAAATATGATTGGCTTCTTCCTTGTTGATGATGTAGATAGAAGTAGAAGCTCCCTCTTAGATTGAATTCCTTAAGAGTGTTGTAAAGAGGTAGATAAACTTGGATCCTTAATGATGATGATAAAGGATGGCTTGATGAAGACTTCAACAAAATGATGATTCTCCAATAGTGTTGATTTTGGCTTCAACACCAAATAGATTTAGATTATTTGAAGATCAGGATCACCTCCTTGATATTTCTTTCCCTCTTGAAAGGAATTGATGAATGAGTCCTTTGAGTGAGGTATTTGGTCTTCTTGAGATGGCTGAATGGTTTTCCTAACTTCCTGCAAACTGCTTCTTCTTGAATGAATGGCGATCCTTTTAGATATTGACTTTACCAAGAAGATCCTTCTTTCATCCTTTATGTCTTCTTGAAAACTGATCCTTGATGTCTTCTTTAACGGTTTGAACCTTATGCCTTCTTGATAAAATTCCATTTCTTGTCTTCAGCACCTTAGCTCCGATACCATGTTGCGAAATTAGGGCTTTTATTAAAATTTATCTTTCATGATAATTACTTGTGACGCCGTTATGCTTATTTCACTTAGATCTTATCTTCATTAGATTATTACATTCTTCATCAAGTCAATTATAAAATTAACAAGAGACACAAATATTTAGGCTTTCAAACCAGGGTCAAAACCTCTACCTCTTGGAGAGGAAAACCTGATAATAATTCTTATTATAGATCTTCAATTGACGAGTACCATGACCATGATACATACCCTTGACATCAGTATAACTCCAATACCCTTTTCATTGTTCTTCTCATCTCCTTATGATGACATTCTTGTTGGTTTGAGGGGCCTTGACCCAGGTTCATATTTAAGGCTTACCAACAAACCCCTGTACTACTGGCCCTTTCGGCGATGGCTTGCTTGCGCAGGTCAAGGTCTCACCTGAAGTAGTATGGGAGGGTGTTGGAACCAAGTTTCCGCACCCTGAGAGAGAGGAAGTTAATTAAAGTGGGTCCCTTCAGATATAAAAAACCTGTTGTTTGGTTAATTTAATTGTCTTAAATTGATTACATAAATTAGCGACCAGAGTTGGTAAACTTGTGAAGTGCAAGTGCAAAATATATGCTAGAAACCTCTTTTATTGATTTAGCTTATTGGTGTGATGATTGGATTTGCAGAGATTACTTCTAAGTATTTTTTATTCTTATGTTCCTAATGAAATTGATAAATTTAAATTACAACTAAATTCTAAAAATCAACATGCTTTCTACTCTGTAAAAATTAAAACAAACTTTCTCTATCTTATGAAGAAATCTTGACTAATTTATTTGTTAGTCTCGAAAAATTCTTATTCTATAACAATCTTGTGCATGAAGATAAAATTGAATTCTAGAAAAGAGAATTTAAACATTTTTATGTTTTTGAAATGAAATGTTATGGCAATGAAAATTGTAAAGAAATCATTATAGCTCTTGAAAATAAATCACTCATGAACTGAAAAGAATGCACTCATATGCTGAAAGGAAATCAATCAATCACTAATTCTTTGAAAAATAGATCACTCATGCTCTTGAAATAAACCCCTCACGAACTTATAAAAATACTCTAAAATAAATCATTGCTGCTCTAGAAGTAAAACTATGAATCCTCTGCAATTTGAAAATTTGAAAGGAAAGATCGATGAATCTACATCAAATGATAAAAGATGATTTATGAAATCATCTACAACAAATAACAAAGTGAAATTCTGGAAGTAACTACAACAAATGACTAATGTAAATTTTGAAAACAACTACGACAAATGACAATTTGGAATTCTAAAAATAACTACATCAAATGATAAAATGAAAACATGAAAACAACTACATTAAAAACATAAAATGTAGAACCTTCACTGTTTGCAGGGGCCCTCCACAAACAGGTGGTCTCAAATATTTACTCCAACAGTTAGTTGTGCATCAAGTCTTAAAGGTATTTCTTCATTAAAAAGGAATGAAAAACAGAGTTTTAAAACTTCACAATATGCTTCAGAAAATTAACCTCTCCTCTTTGTTTCAATGGAGTGTTTATATAGGGGTTGCAATGTAACTTCATGGAGATTCATATGGCTAAATATCAGAACTGAATGGACACTTATTTACCACGAATTTGATGAAGCACAATGCATTCCAACCTCTGTTTGCTTGAATAGGCGTTTATTAACACATGGGTGCAATGTTTGCTCAAGCAACTACAAAATAGGGCTCCAAAGAACCTAAAATATCTCCCAAATGGTAATGAATTTGGGAAAAATACTCATTGAGAACTTAATTGGGCCCATGTTGAACAATTTTTTATTTTTTTATTTTTTATTTTTATTTTTTGCGAGATTGGCTTTGCATTTCTCATAAAATGGGTTTGAAGTTGACTGGTAAAAACTGCTGCGATTTTCCCTTGATATTTTCCTGGAGGTCCACATGTGTGAGCTGGATGGAATTTGACCAACAAAAATCCATATTGGAGCTTCTAGAACAATTTCCATGTGTTGGATTTCATTCTAGAGTGATGCTACTACATCAACCATGTAGACAATTTCCGAAACTGTAGAAACTTGAATTGTCAAACTATCATTAGTAAAACCATGCATAATTCTCTTTAATTCATTAAAAATAATAGAAATAATAATAATAAATCATGTAAACATGTATGTGGTAATTTGGTGCATTTATGAAAATATGGTTAAAAATGATGACAATAGGTGAAGGGAATGATGCGAAAATGGATGGTTTCATCAACAAATTTATGACAAATTTGAGGCTCAACACTTGCGCTAGAGAAGCTCTAACCCAGAAACCCTTAACAGTATATTGGCGAAACAACCTAAGTGAAGCCTAGTAATCAGAAGTAACAACCCAGTAATCAGATGTAATAAGACAAATTACAGCCAGATCTATGCATTTATTTCCTTATATATAATCACAACCACATGCGCATCAATAAAACATCAATATTCAGAAAACATACATTATCTCAGAAATAACATACAACAGAGCCCATAATCATAACACAAAAATACTTAGATATCACAAAATAGTCTTCTCATTCATTCATATTCAGATTCCACTTACAGACTCTCTTTACCAGCATGCGCACACAGCCAGTGGGGTCCGCACACAACAGGACTCAGGGTATCTGTGCATACAACCAGCAGGAGCCCTTACCTGGAAGATTCACAACACAGATCCACAGATTTGTATCCAAGCTTAATTTGACTCAAAACTTACTTCTAGACTCAACTTATCCACCTATTTATATCATATTAGCCTATGCTACTCTATGGTTTGCAAATCGTGGTTTGCGAACTCTTGTTCTATCCTTTGACCCATTACAATTCATTAGGGGATTTGACCCACCCCAAAGCCGCTCAATGGCTGCCAATGACCCCGTGGCATTACCTAATCTCTCTCTCAAAATGCTCTCGCTCCCGGCAATGGAACCATTTGTTGGTTGTAGGGGTCTTGACCCAAGTTCGGATTTAAAGTTTACCAACAAACCCCTGTACTACTAGCCCTTTCGGCAATGGCCTGATTGTGCAGGTCAAGGTATCACCCGAAGTAGTATGGGAGGGTGCTGGAACCAAGTTTCCACACCCTGAGAGAGAGAAAGTTAATTAAAGTGGGTCCCTTATGATCTAACATACCTGTGCTGGAGAAGCCCTAACCCAGAAACCCTTAACAATATATTGGCGAAACAACCCAAGAAAAGCCCAGTAATTAGATGTAACAACCAAGTAATCAGATGTAACAAGACAAATTACAGCCACATCTATGCATTTATTTCCTTCTATAGCATCGCATCCACATGCACATCAATAAACCATCGATATTCCGAAAACATACATTATCTCAGAAATAACATACAGTGCAACCCATAATCATAACACAAAAATACGCAGATATCACAAAACAGTCTTCTCATTCATTCATATTCAAATTCCACTTACAGACTCTCTTACCAGCCCACACACATAGCTAGTGGGGTCTGCACATAGCAGGACTCAGGGTCTCCGCACACATAGCCAGCAGGATCCCTTACCCGGACAATTCACACCACAGATCCACAGATTCATATCCAAGCTTAATCCAACTCAAAACTTACTTCTAGACTCGACTTATCCATCTATTTATATCATATTATCTTGTGCTACTCTATGGTCTGCAAACCATGGTTTTTAGACTCTTGGTATACCCTTTGACCCATTACAATTCATTGGGGGCTTTGACCCGCCCCAAAGGCCCTGTGCTAGACTAAACTATTACAAAATATTAAAAAATTGTACCAAAATTATGGTTAGTGGACCCCGCTCCAACAGGCCCTGAACAAAATCTTGTGACTCGTCCCGAGTCACAGCGGCAATGGGGTCTTCATCTTGGCTTGGAGATACTCAACTATGGCGACAAATGGGGGAAGGATGCCTTCACTTTGCGCGGCTGCATTCTACGCGATTTCAACCATTTTTTGTGAATTTAGTTCTTCAGTTGCTACAGTGATGCTCTCCAAGGTTTGGTTCAACTTCTTTACTGCCACATCTAAGTCCTACGAAAGCTTGAGAGCTTCATCTGCCTATGGCTTCAGGTGGTCACTGAGGACTTGCTTCTTGTGGTGGAGCTCCTCAATTTAGTCTCTGAGAGTGTGGTTAGTATGAAGGCTTGCTAAGCGCTGCGAGGTCACGAGGGTGGGCATGGTAACTTCCATCTGCTCAAAATATTGCTCTTTCTCACGCAACTCCTGGTTGAACTGTCAGAGGAGGGGATCATGATGCACCATGGACCATAGTCCCATAGTAGTATCTAAAAAATTTGAGCCCTTGGTGATCTGTGTTGAAATGTTTCTTGTGGATTCCTTAACCAGCGTAGCTCACTGGGCGTGCACCTCAGGAGGGGTTTCAGGATGCATCTTGGCTTGCAGTGCAGCAATTTGTTGCTCCAGGTCTACTTTGGCAGCATGTACTTCTGTCCTAGATGCCTTCAACGCAGTGACCAAGATTTCAACCTTGGCCTGCGGCGTAACACAGGCAGGAATCACTTCCAGCATGTCTTCACATTGCTGGTCTATCATATGTTCTAATTCTGCTTGTTGCTTGTTGCTGTGATTTGTGCTGCTCGAGCTTGCATGGTTTCGGTAGCTTTGGCCGCAATTATTTGATCAACCTCACTTAGCTGTTGCTGCACCCACAATTCCCTATGCTGGAGTTCACCGAAGATGAACAAGTAGAGAGCGTGTAGCTACTCTGTTGGCGAGGAAACAGGTCTTGCGGGCAAGACCCAGGTTTGAGGATTGGGCCAACAAGGGAGTCACCCTACTCCAAAGAGCAGAGAGTCTCACCCGAGGTGTGCCACGACCACATGAAGGAGGGGAACAGATCGGTATCGGAAGATGGATCTGCAACTCGAAGCCAACACAGAATCATACGCATACATAACATTGTACATAGAAGATCTTCTTAGAACATCATGCAGATACTAAGAAAATAAAATTTTAAAGTACTACAGACATTGATGGAAATAGCTAAAATAACAAAATTACTAAACACACTCATATATTATACACAAATGGCATATGTGTAAACACACTCACACACTGATTACATTTAGAATACTCTATTAAATAGAGTTTCTAGGATCCAACTTATTCCTAATTTAGAGAGAGAGGTTGAGAGAATTTCTCAACCATCACAAACCAATTTCTCAAATATGGAATGTAAGCATTAACTCCAACATCCCCCCTTAATGATTACACTACATGAAAATAACAAAATAATCAAGCTTATCAGTAGATGCTCCATGAAGTTGCCTCATAACCCTCGGAAAGGTGTAGTTGGCAAGTTGGATTCCTGAGTTCGCTTCCTCAACTCCCGAATCAAGGACCTCCCGAAGTCAATTACTGGACAACATCCCAATCTGTCACATAACCTCATTAGGAGACCACTTCCACGTCTACCACTAATGAGGGATCTTTTCCTAGATCCGCAACTGCCATGCTATCTGGACAACCATCCATATTGAGCCTTACTGCCACTTGATCTCTTCAAACACAATTGATTGCATGTTTGCAATAGTTGAACTCCTAGTCATTCTATGGACGATCTCCCATCCACCGAAATACATGGGTGCTAACCGCTATACTTGCCAGTTATCTAGGAAAGCCGTCTAGATACAGAATGTATCTAGAATCAATTTTGCAAAATAACCTTTTTATCTAGTTTGAAAAATTCATTCTCATTTAATTTACAAATAATTTATAATACTACTAAACCACAAAGATATTTCAATGTGAGAAACCAATAACACATAAAATGAAGTGGTTTGATGTTTTCTGCAACTACACCTTGAGAACAAAAATATCTACTTAAATCCACCTATTTACCCAACTTAAGCTCATGGCTGGATTCTCTAGGCCTTGCGAATCTCCTTGATACGAGAATCTCAATTCCCAGTATGATGTGAATGTGACAGAAATCACGCTTGATTTGCTCCATCATGCCGACCTTCATGATCTTCGCCTTGTCCATAACTTTAATCGCAACACTTTCGCCCGTGTTTACATTCCTCGCATGGTAAACCTTAGCAAAGGTTCCTTGCCCGAGGAGCTTCCCTAGTTCATACTTTCCCAGCAAAACATTAGGCTTTATTTGCATCTTTTAAAAAAAATCACTAATCAGTAGTGTTGTGTTCTATTCACGGCGCCTCTGCTTTTATTTTCTTTAGTTCTACAGCCTTCTCAGAGAGCTGGATCGAATCTAGACTATTCAACCATCGTCAAATAGCTCCGCAGCACAATCTCGAGGCGAATCGCCTCATTCTAGAAAAATCCATAGCCCCGTGGAAAACCTGCAGTGGAGACCCCCACAGCCGGCTCGTCCTTAAGCCGATTTGAAATTTCAAGCCACACACACATCACAACTCTGTAGCAAATACCGCAGGCTTCCATGCAAAATAGAAGAAATCTGCGCTGCCTCTGCCCGATCTGCGAACTCCAGAAGAAATCTGCGAATACCGGTCGTCCGATTTGATCTCCGAGTGCCGGATCTCCACGCCAGGCCATGCTGCTCTGTGACCAATTCGTATATCATCAAACGAGAAAAAAAAAATGAGAAGATCTGTCGATCTCTCCACTCACAGATTGCTCAAAACACCAGAAGACAACAATCTAATGTTACCGCCTTCCACGCTGAGGCTTCTTTGTTCTTCTACGCTCCATGCTACACACAACACGAAATCAATTTACATTCTTATTCTCCAAAGACTTAGACTCACAACACACAGGCCTTTGATCCTGTGCTCTGATACCATGATGGAAATAGCTAAAATAACACAATTACTAAACACATTCATATATTATACACAAATGGTGTATGTGTAAACACACTCACACAGTGATTACATTCAGAATACTCTATTAAATAGAGTTTCTGAGATCCAACTTATTCCTAATTTAGAGAGAGAGGTTGAGAGAATTTCTCAGCCATCACAAACCAATTTCTCAAATATGAAATGTAAGCATTAACTCCAACAAAAATCATGCGACACATTCAAGTCATACAGTACGACAACAACCTACAGATATATTAATAACCAATCAGTAGGATCAAGAGTTACATTGCTCGACAGAATGAGCTTCCAAGTCCCATTATAAAGGTCCCACAAGACAAAGGGAGAGAGATACTACAACAATAACAGATCGATAGAGACGTAGGAAATACAAGGATGTCATGCCCAGAACAGAGCTCTCCTGTGGCATCTGCTCTCCAGCCTCGTTCTGATCTAACCTCTCTGATCCCTCTGTATCTATGCATGACTCTTTTTCTGCTGGGTGACAGTCTATTTATTCACCCACTAGCATTATTAGTTTCTATTCTGTTCTTACTCAGCTTCTTTCAGCTTCTTCTTGTTGCACATGAGTTCCAATATCTGTCCTTTGCTGCATCTTCCCTTCGTCTGCACTTGTCTGCGCCAACCTCGTCATCCATCTCCTGCTCCTTCGCAACCTCGACAGCTCTGCTACCTACCGTTGTTGCGCCTGCCATGTGCCAATCCGCAACCCAAAATATATCTTTATGAAAAATTCAAAACAAGGGCCCCAACAAGCCCTGGCCACATTCTCTTGACTCATCCCGAGTCAATCATAGATCACTGTCTCCACCTCCATAGCTCCACCTGACCCTGTGCCCTGTTCCTGCTGCACACCTTCCCTTGGCTTTCCAAACAAGGGCCCCAACTCCGGGACCTTGGTCAAAGCAGAAGCCTTAAGTTCGTGGAAAGTTACCACAACCTACTGCCACCCCTTCAATAATGCGTCCGTCTCCGCTGTGATCTTGGAAACAAATTCCTCCCTGACGTTCACCGGTACAGTGCCAAATACTGTGTTGACTTGGGTCCCAGCCTCAGCAGCCAACTGCTACATCGTCCGGGCACTGATTTATAGGGGCTGGCGAAGCTCCTGAATTTCCTGCTTGGCAGCCATCGACGTTTCTTCTACTTGCTGAATCTGGACCTCTAGCGCATCCGCCTGGTCATACAGTTGGTCCAACGTCGAGGGGTTCGTGGCATCTTGTATTTCTTTGGAGAGTTGTTGTAGCTGGGCCGAAATCGGCTGTGTCTTCACTGTAAGGGCCATTGAGCATTCCTGTAGACCTTTCAGGAGGTCGTAGGCATCTCTGGCTGCAGTACTGAGAACTTCCTGCATCTTGGTTACCTGGCCCTATTGCTCTGAGATTTGTGTTGTGTAGATTGCCGCTAGGTCACGGAGCGCCGGTCGTGTTGCCAATGCCGCCCTGAGCTCTGTATTCTCCTGGTGGAGGTTGGATTATGCCACCCTGAGGTGGATTGCTCACTGTAATACATCCATTTCTTTCACATCCGCTGGCAGCTGATTGTAGTGAGCTGTCACTGCAAGCCACACTTCCATGAAAACCCTGGCCACTTCATCCATCTGGGTCTGTAGCTGCCTGTGTGCCATTGTGAGCTGCTCATGCTATTCAGTAAGCGTGATTATCTGCTGCTGTTGTTGCTCACATTTCTATTGTAGCTCGGAGTGGAGCCTTTCTGCCTTCTAGGCTACCCTCTGGATGAAGTGGTACAACTGAGGCGTTCCCCACGTCTCCATGCTTTCGGCCCCTGAAGTGCCTTGATTTGGCTGCCTCTCCTGCAGTGGTTGCCCACTGGCAACTGATATTTTTGATTGACCATGAGGGGACTGCGACGGAGTTTGTTGGGGTGTAGAGTCCGCCATGTTCAGGTCCATCCACTCCCCTTGATCTACTTGGATGGGTTTTTGGAGCGGATTAGACTCAGGGATTGGTCCAGCTGTGTCTTCCACTATTTGTTCCATCTGTGTGATTAATTCAGTAAAAGAGGTATGGGGGTCCACAGCGGGGTTGGCTAGTAGTACCACTGCTGTACTCGAGTGATCCTCTGTCCCATGCTCCCCATTGAGTAGGTTCTGGATTACTGGATCTGATACAGTGGCAGATGAGTTGGATGGTGCGGATGAGATGGTAGGTGGGAGTGGGTCGGTACGAGGTGGTGAAATATGGATGTTGAGGAAATCAAAAGGGTTAATGGGAGGGTGAGGTGGGAACCCACTTGCTTTCCCTGTCTCGGCGATTGGTTCTTCCTGGATGGGTACCCTTGTGCTCAGTTGTTGGGGTGGATCCTCCTCTGTGAGGTCGACCACTGGACTTGATTCTATAATTTTAGCCCTCTTGGCCTTGGGTGCTGCTATGGGTTTCGCGGACTTACTCTTACCCCCAGCGGGGTGGCTACTGGTCTTGGTGAAATGAACAATACATTTGGAATGGGTGTGGGGATGGAGGTCGTGTTTGGAAGCGAGGTGGACTGCGAAACTTGAAATTCAGAAAAAACTGGGAATGGGGTGGCACTACTTGATATTACTTGGACCACCTTGTTGAAGCTTCGTACCTGGGTATTTAGTTGCCGAATGATTGGGAGGAGCTGCAGGTTGGATACCCTGTTTGCTGCCTCCGCCACCGTTTCACCTGGAAATCGATGTGGTAGCATCTTGTCGAAATTGTATGTGTATACCCCACTTCTGACTTCCATCGCAACCCCCGGCCACGAAAAAAATTTGGTGTGGAAGGCTGCTTCATCTATTTGGAATTTCAACGGCCTCATCTGGAATGTCTCCTCCGGCACACAAGTGGGTTTGAGGAATGTGTGCTTGTGTGTGACCCCAAGCCAGACTTGCTTGCTGTATCCGTCCAACAGATTTATGGGGATCCTCTATTGGCTCATCACCACATCAATCATTAAGCCATACTAACTTCAGAAGGCCTCTGCGTTTACCTCCTTGGTTTTGGGGTCTCTCGACACCTTCCATGGAACGAACTTCATTGCCAGCGGCTGATCCTCCGCTATCTGTACTGGCACCCTGATGAGGGGGGAATGCGACTTCCACATGGCCAGTGTTACTATCAGGTATCCATAGATAAATATCGTTGCCCTCTTGTAATTATCTTCACATACTTCGAACAACTCCTTGAGCAAGAAGGAGCACCAGTTCAACTTGGATCCCTGGACGCAGTGCTCCGAGATTGAAATGGTGTCCAAGATACACTCCCCCTTGGTGTAATGCCTCATTGTCTTACTGGCAATGAGGTAGCATGCGAACCTGATTTTTGGCTTGTTTATGAGCTCAATTTGCGCCCCCTTTCCTCCCCTTCTGGTGCCATATTTTTCATAATAATCTGTATCCCCCAACTTCTTCTCTCTTTTGGAGATGGTCTGGAACGCTGAAGAGACGTCCTGGCCTTCCTGTGAGAGCCCTGTCAGCTTGTGAATGTCCTCGACGTGGATTGGAATTTCTTTTCCCAGCCACAAGGACCTGTTCTAAATTCTACTCAGCAAGAAATTGGTACATTGCATGGCAGTGCCTGTCGTCCCAAATACTGGCAGGTTCCTCAAGTTCAATATTGAGGACAGCTGGATACCTCGAAACTCAGGCATGATTTTTGCTGCCGCTTGTCCTGGTTCTGTAGTATAGCTGTCAATGTACACTTGTCTTTTGAGCACTAGAAACTCAAAGGAGTCCGTGAGATCTACGTCAATGAGAGTTGCACTGTCATACTTCCCGACGAGGGACTCCATTTTGTGAATCCTACTGTCTAGCTCCTGTTCTACTACTTCTGGATTGACTTTTTTCATCTTTTCTCGTTGTTGATACACCCACAAAATAGTTCTTAGCCCCTTCTCTTGGCTTTCTTCTTCAGAGCACCTCCGCTGCTCTGGTTTTGCTCCAACTGCCTTTGCTCCTTCAGAAATTTATAACTCTAACTTGGATCTCTCCGGCATTATCGCGCTTTTCCTCATGTAGGCTATGTAATTAACCGGCATGAGTGAGGTTGATGAGACCCCATAACGAATTAATTCTTTCTGGCATCCTCCGCGGCGATAATCGTGTGATTAGTCGCCCGCTGAGGTGCGTTCTGACATATGCTGACGGTGGTATGGGGAAATGGGCAGACACGATGGCTGAGGTTACTTATAATTATGGAAAAATGATTACTGCAAGTTTACTTCTAATTATGGAAATTTATTTTTCAAATCCTGGCGATCCTACGGACTGACACAAGTACTAAATGAAATGATGGGGACTGACACTTGACACGTTTTCTTATCCTATGGGATGGCATGTTGGACGCGACCCTCCCCGACCAAAATCAGTTGCGTTGTGGTCCCCGCAACCCAACGGTTATTGACGACCTATGCATGGATAAATGACTCTACCTACACTCATCTCGGGTGCGAGAGAGTTATTCAACTACGCTACTCTATTGACTTCTCTCGGGTGCGAGAGTTATTGACAGAAAGCTAAAGAAACTTAGTCATGGTAGGAATTTAGGCGTGCGCCATTCACCCAGCTAGGTAAAAAAATACCGTCCAGTTGAGCCAATCGAACTGCTCCAGAATCTTTAATTTCGATGACGAAGTAGGGTCCCAACCAGTGCATCTGCAGTTTCCCTGAAAATTTTTGAAACCTGTTATCATAGAGCAGAATCTTGCCGCCAACCTAGAACATTTTTCTCTTAATGTGTCGATCATGCCACGCCTTCTTCCTGTCTTTCTGAACTTTTTGGTGGAACTCGGAAAGGAACCTTGCCTCGTCAAGTTCCTGTAATTCATGCAGACGTTCCTGTAGTGAGCGAGAACTCTAGGGAGCTGGCGATCAGAAAGCTCGGGATGGTGAACTCGGTGGGAATCACAACTTCATGGCCATACACCAATTGGAAAGGTGTTTGATTCTTCAAGCGCTTCACTGTTGTTTGGTAGGCCCACAGTGCGGCTACAGACGTTCATCCCAATCATCCCTTTTTGCATTGCAGATCTTCGTCAAGCCTTTTTCGAGGATTTTGTTGAAAGCTTCGACAGTGCCATTGGCCTGTGTGTGGTACAGGCTACTTTTGTGATTTTGTACCATGAAAGTGTCCCGCTGTGATTTGATTGTGTCATTAAGGAAGTGTGTACCTTGATCACTGGTTAAGCTCCTGGGGCAACCAAATCTGTTGATGATGTTTTCAAAGATAAACTGGGCTACTGTCTCTGCTGTGCAATCCCGTACCACTGCTGCTTCGGCCCATTTGGTGAGATAGTCCGTGGCAGTGATGATGTACCAGGTGTTTGAATGCCTGGATACAGGTGCTATGGGGCCTACTAAGTCGACAACCCACTTCTCGAACGGTTGCAATACGTTCACCGGGTATAGTGGGAGCTCGTCTCTGTGAGAGGGCCTCCCTGTTCTCTGACAAACATCGTATTTCTTGACAAAAGATTTACTATCGGCATGGACCGTCGGCCACCATAGTCCAGCTTGTAGCACTTTCCTGGTTGTGGGTGTCGCCCCCACGTGTCCTCCCGCGATGCCACTATGGCATTCCCATAGAACGGCGTCGCGTTCATGGTCGAGGACACACCTCCGCAGGATCTCATCAAGCCCCAATTTATATAACTGCCCCGCAATCAGTTGGTAGTCAGCGGCATGGACAACCAAGTGTCATTTTTGGATCGGGGTATAGTGCTGAGGACACTACCCCGTGGTGAGGTATGTTGCGATGTCGGCCAAATAATCTGGGATGGCTTCTACCCGGAAAAGATCAGCATTAGCCAACTGATCATTTAGAGAGACCTCATTTTCACCAGTCTCCAACCGGGATAAGTGATCAGGCCCGACATTCAGCCTCCCCGGCTTGACAATCACTTCGAAGATGAATTCTTGAAAGAGTAGGAGCCATCAGCATATCCATCCTTCCAAAACTGGCTTATTGACTAGGTATTTCAATGCAGAGTGATCAGTGAAGAATTTGAACTTACCTCCTAGGAGATAGTGGCGGAACTTCTGGAGCGAGTACACCATGGCTAGTGCCTCCCTCTCCGTGGTGGTGTAATTCTGCTCTGCAGTAGACATCTTGCGGCTGGAAAAGTACACTGGGTGGTCGATTGTCGTCTCCCTTGGTTGCACTAAGACAACCCCAAGTGCAATACCGGAAGCATCGATATGCACATGGAACTGCTTGTCCCAATCTAGGTGGACCAGAATGGGCGCAGTTGCCAACTTCTCCTTTAAAGTGTCGAGGGCTAATCTGTAGTCCTTTGTCAACTGGAACACCTCTGACTTCTGTAGTAACTTTTCCAAAGGAGCAGTTATCTTCACATAGTTCCGGATGAACCGCCTGTAATAGCCCGTGTGCCTTAGCAGTGACCTCAGTTACTTCACAGTTTCCGGTGCTTCCATGTGGACAATCACGGCCACCTTGGCGGGGTCGACACAGACCCCTTGCCTGCACACCACATGTCCTAGGAGCGTTCCGAACGGAACCGTAAAGATGCATTTCTTCAGGTTCAACGAAATTTTCAATTGCAGACATCGATCGAACATTATGCGTAGTAGGGTGGCGTGATCCTTCAGCAAGCTGTAGACGGTCCTGTCGTCCATGTAGACTTCCAGGAACGTATGAATATATTCCTAGAAAGCGGCTATAACAATCCTAGAAAACACAACAAGTCCATTCTTTAGCCCAAATGGCATCACGTGATATGCAAAGGACCCCCACTCTGTTGTGAATGTCGTTTTCTTCTTGTCCTCTTCCGCGATGTGCACCTAATGATATCTTAAGAACCCATCGGTGAAGGATTATGCCTCATTCCCCGCAACATTGTCTAGTACTTCGTTGCTGAATGGGGTGGGGAATGGGTCATGGATTCAGGCGTTGTTCAAACTTCGGTAGTCCACACAGATGCGGATTTATGATTTTTCTTTCTTATTTTGAATGATGATGGGACTCACCCATTCTGCTTCTTCCACAGGGAAAATTAGGCCTGCCTTCAGCATTTTGTCGATCTCGAGTTTGAATTTCTCCTTTATTTGCAAGTTCAGCCGGTAAGGGCGATGCTTCACTTGCCTGGCGTCCAGCTTCAATATAATCCTCATTTCTCCGAGATCTCCTTTGATCCCTTTTAAATCTGCAACCGATGAAGGGAATAGGTCTTCATATTCCTGGAGGAGACTAAAAATTTCCTTTGTCGTCTCCTCGTCCCAGTAGTCCCCAACTGTAGCCAACTTGGGTTTTTCCTCCGTGCCAATGTTTAGTTTTTCTGTCTTCAGCGGAAGTAGATGGAATCCTTCGGTGGTCGGCTCTTCTTTGATGTTCTACTCTCCTTCTGTCTCTTCAAATTATAGGTTCCTCAGGTCCTCCAAACTATCATCGTCTGGCTCGCTATCAACCCTTTGGCAAGCCAACTTACGTCTGCCATCGATATTCAACACCCATGGCCTCCTGTCGGCACTCTGATTAGGGAAAAACAGTATCCCTTTTATGGCCTGCAATGTTTGGGATATCGGGTCTGTCTTCCCCTTAAATGAGAAGCACTGAACAAATTTGTCTGCAACCTCCTGCCAAGAACTGGTCCCCCTCTTCCTCTCTTCTTCTAAGTACCAGGCGTGCGGAATAGTATCCAAGGAGTGGACAAACTGATGTACCCACAACTCCTTTGGGTATCCCACACTTCGCCATTGCTCCTAACAGACGTGCAGATGGTCTCTCGGATCGGAAGTTCCTTGGTACCTTTGCTTGCTTCGAGGTCCTTCGTCTTCCTTAAACCGCGCCCTCAAAGCCGTCGCAACACAACTCCATTGCGACAGGGAGTTGCAATGATTTTTCCACCACCTGGCTGATGTGGACTATAGTGCCACATCCAAAAGTGGTATCCTGTTTTCCTCTAGTACCTTGTCTTCTACCTTTGCAATGAAGGTATTTACTGCTTGCATATTGGACAAGGTGGGGTACTCCCTTATCTCGGCCCCAATCCAATGGATTCTGGAAATACTGGCGCATCTCCTTGTGTTGGTCTCATACCCACCTTGCTTCCAGTCCTCCCAAGCTAGTTCTGAGCCCAGCTTCGAGCTCTGGACACTTCGCCAGCTTACGGAGCTGGTCGCTATCTGGTTAATGTAATATTCCCTCTTCCCTGCTGTCATCTAATAGAGGTTGTCCAATAGTTGAGAATCTTCCCTATTATCTACTATTTATGTATATCTCGGACCTTGATACGGGTCGAGAGGCTGAGTGACTTGAAATTCCCTATCTTCAAAAATCATCAACTCCTTCTTGAGATCAATCATGGCATAGTTTTCAAAAGCCCAGTTGATCCCTAGCAATGCAGGGTATGGATATTTGTCTCCCATAATATCTATTAACTCTGTGTAAGTCTTTACCCTTGCGATATCTACCTCAACGTCTTTGAGTCTGTCGATCGACACAATGCAGTGCTGGTTTGCCACCCTGAGCTGGATCGGCGAATAAGTCAGCCGTGGCCGCCCTAGAGCCTCCCAAGTCTTTCGAGGAAGGATATTGACGTCGGATCCCAAATCGAGCATGGTGTCCCCGATCTGAAATCCCGCAACCTGCGTGTTTAACCATAACTCTTTTCCCGTTCTCCTTTTGTTCCGCTTTACTCGTTGTACGTACTGTGGTGTTGTTTCCGAGGATTCCCTCACTCCTGCGCTCCCCTGCAACACTTCCTCTAGGGTATGCTTGAGTTGTTCCTGCATTGAAGCGTTGTCAACAATTTTGAGAAATAGGTGGAGCCACTTCTCGATCAGAGCCACTGTAGCACTCTGTTCACCAATATCTTTCTTCGCAGGTAACCCAATACATTTGTCTCCCCCCAACTGGGAAAAGGTTTCTACAGCCTCCTGGAAATATTTCTTCTGCGTTTCTGGCCTGATCAGTTGTTTCGGGGGTGCGGGCCTGATCATCCACATCGGCTCCTTCTCACGAGCATCCTCTCCCATTTTCTTTCCTCCTCGTGTCACTATGGCTACGTTTTGCATGGCCAGAGTCACGGTCCCTCGAGGTTCTGCGTTCACTAGATTCGTGCCTCTCTGTCTTGCTCGTTCCTCCCACTTCTTGATAAGTTCAGGACAGTCCTCTGTCGCGTGTGTGTTCATGCGGCACTGGGAACACCACAGTCTTCTGGGTAGGGGGCATTCTCGGGCCACATGACCCTCTTGATCACAGTTATAGCATTTCAGCGGACCCCGTCCCCCTGTACGGCCTCCTTGCATACCGCCTCCTCTAACTCTAGGAGCTTCATTCACTCTATAGGAGGGCCGGTATAATCGGTTCGCGAGTGCATCTAGAGCTCTGAATTGTTCGGTGCTGTGAGTTTTTGAAGTGCAGAACTCACAGTACACATTGTTCAGAACATTGGAGTACTTCTGCAAAATCAGACACATTCGAGGTTGATGACCCACTATTCGGCAGATTTCGCAATACTTTGTTGTGGCTGGGGTTAGTTGATTTGGGAACCCAGTATACGGTTGTTGTGGCGGATAAACCCCTTGCGATTTTAGCTACGCAACTCCTCCGATAAGCAGAGCCCCCTGCATTGTCGCTACTAAGGTCCCCACTCCCTGGCTTCGCAACTGAGGACACTCGGTTGCCACGTGTCCTTCTACCAAGAAGTGTGTGCACCAGACATTTGGCCTGGTTGGTCTTATAGGCTGCATCTCCTTAAGTTTTTCGGTCAGATTGAAAATTTGATGTTACAGTCCCAGCAGGTATGGGTCTTGCAGGGCCGCCCCTCCCCTATATTCCTGAGGGTAGCCCACCATCGCCTCTATCTTCATAGCCTATTCCAATGCATCCTGCAAATTGTTGATCTTCTGCTGAGTGAGGGGGGTTCGCGTCAAGGGAAGCAGAGCCTTGATGAACCAGTCCCGCTAATGATTTGGGTCGATTGGGTAGCTGAGTTTCCTGATTGCATCTTTGAACCTGCACATCAGCTCCCACGCAGTCTCTCATTCTCTCTGCTTGATCTCCCATAGTTCGGACAGACCTTGCTGGTCCGTTTGGGGTAGCTTAAACTCTCTGAGAAAGTCCCGCTTGACATCCGAAATTGCTGGATTCGGGTGGGCTTCTGAACACTTTATGAACTAGCGCAATGCCCTTTCTCTCAGCGTGGTTTGGAATTCAATCATATTTCTTGCATTCGGCGTTTGTCGTGCTCTCCATATGGCTTCACAGAGATACCAGTGCTGTTCCACATCGTCGTTACCCCGCCCAGAAAATTATGGGTACTGGGTAAACAATCCTGCCATATTCACTTGCGTAGGTGTAACTTGAATGAACCCTCCGGGTCCTGGTTGCATAATTATACCACTAGTAATGCTACTATTAGCATGCATTGCTACTAACAACTGACTGTTATTAAATCGACTCAACTCTTTTAACTTAACGAAAATATCACTTAAGGGTTTATAGAGTACCAGGGGGCGGTAGGGATCCACGCTATTTGAACTTTGGGAAGTCGAAATACCTGGAGATATGAATGCCATCCTTTCTTGGAATAGCTGCTGCATCAAGACGTACCACTCAACATCAAAATCTTCTTCTGGGCGTGCGTCTGCATCTCCTTCTTCAGACATCATCTCTCCCTTCCTCCTGGCTGGGCTCCCACGTACCCGTCGCACTCCTTTAACGGTCCCTCCCATTTCCTGGGGACTCACCTGGCCTTCCATGTCCACTATCTCCTGAGGCGCCTCCTTTTTATCCTTCCGACTACTCCCCTGTCATTTCAACTCCCTCATCACCCTTTCTCACCACCTTTTGGCGATTTGTGCCCTCCGATGTGCATGTCACTCCCTCAACCTCCTTACGGTTTCAACATCCATTCCCCCACTCCCCGCCTCACATTTCGTGTAGAATTTTTCCCTCAGGCCCTTCCCCCAGCACTAGAGGTTTACACTTCCATGCTTGATTTCTGGAATTCCATCAGTCCTTCGTCCACCGTCAGGGCCTTAATCCACAAAAAAATTTCCTTCAGCAGCTTCCCTCTTAGTCCAGATCATAATATAGCTTCGGCTCTGGAGAATGACTGGTAGCACTCCGCTGCAAACTCCATAATATATCCATCCAAAGTAGATTCTACCCAGAAATCTATAGCTCGGGTTAATTCGGTATCCAACCGATGAAAGGCCACCAGATATTCGTGCACACACTTGCGGTTGATCTTCCGTGATCTGTCCTTAGTCACTTTGGTTTACAGCCTCCGCAACCAGATATAGAGTTCGCTGGGGAACTTTCCCCAAAGGATCTCGTAGGTATCGCTAGTAGAATCCGAGAAGAGAACTAGATCTCTGATCGCCTTCTCTTTTTGGCTTCTCAGTTCAGCTTGTTGAGTTATAAACTGGTCCAGGTGGTTATCCCACCATCTCCGTATTTCTCCTTTGAAGATCCTTGATACCATGATCTAGTTCCCCGAATGAATTTTAGGGTCCTGGCAACGGAACCATTTTTTGGTGAGGAAATAGGTCTCGCAGGCAAGACCTAGGTTCGAGGATTGAGCCAACAAGGGAGTCTGCTATAGTCTAGCACCACGCCGGCATTTTCACCCTCCTCCGAAGAGTAGAGAGTCTCACCTGAGGCGTGCCGCGGCCACATGAAGGAGGCTAATTGATCGGTATCGGCAGATGGATCCGCAACTTGAAGCTAACACAGAATCATACACATGCATAACATTGTACGTAGAAGATCTTCTCAGAACATCATGCAGATACTAAGAAAATAAAATTTTAAAGTACTACAGACATCATGCGACACATTCAAGTCATAAGGTAAGACAACAACCCTCAGATATAATAATAACCAATCAGTAGGATCAAGAGTTACATCACTCGACAGAATGAGCTTCCAAGTCCCATTACAAAGGTCCCGCAGGACAGAGGGAGAGAGATACTGCAACAATAACATATCGATAGAGACGCATGAAATACAAGGATGTCATGCCCAAAATAGAGCTCTTCTGTGGCGTCTGCTCTAACCTCTCTGATCCCTCTGTATCTCTGCATGACTCTTTTTCTACTGGGTGATGGTCTATTTATTCACCCGCCATCGCAACTATTAGTTTCTCTTCTGTTCTTTCTCAGCTGCTTTCGGCTTCTTCCTGTTGCACATGAGTTCCACTATTTGTCCTTTGCCGCATCTTCCCTTCGTCTGCACTTGTCTGCGCCAACCTCGTCATCCATCTCCTGATCCTCCGCAACCTTGGCAACTCCACTACCTACCGTTGTTGCGCCTGCCACGTGTCGATCCGCAACCCAAAATCTGTCTTTATGAAAAATTCAAAACAAGGGCCCCAACATGCTCACTCGTTAATCTTGCAACATCGAGATTGACTACAGAACATGAGCGGACTTGCTCACACATGACCGCCAACCGGTGGTTCAACTGTGAATGTTGCACCTGGGAGGGGAAAGATCCTACTTTCGATCACCGTGGCCAAGGCTGTAGCTATGGCTAGCTGGCTCACTTGACTCTGCCTCACCTGGTTTACGATTGCTTGAACCATGTTTTCTTTGAGCTGGAGCACCTGCAACCCTGATTGTAGAGCCTCCAGTGCAACATTTTGCTAATCTTCCAGGGAAATCCATTGGTCCTTAGAGGCTGTCGTGACGGCATCTGTGATCTTATCTAGATCTTCCTCTGTTAAAGTGACATATGCTTCCCCTCTAGTCTTATTGGCCTTGCAATTCTTTCGGCACCCCTTGGGAGGCTCGCTTGTGCGCTTTGTTCCGCGTGGGGACTCCAGGCCTTCCCCACCAAGCCCTTCAGCCTCCGCGTCTCGCTGAGATTCTTGCTTCTCCCCCTTGGTGGAATCCTTTGGGGTTTCGTTGGTTATGGTTTTCTCAGTGGAGTGCACCTTAGTCTCCTTTGATGTGTGTGGCAGGAGAGTATCCTTCGATGCCGCATTGTTACTAGAGGTGCCTGCTGTGACCGGGCCAGATGATTTGAAGCCAAGTTTCCATGCAGGTGGCCAAGTTGTGATGACTTGATCGATCTCTACCTTCGTGGCCATATATGGAAGGTTGTACCACACCTAATCTTTATGGGCCCTGATCTGCACATTGTGCATGGTGACGTGAAATTGAGCGATGCATTTGTACTTTTTGTATGCTATAGGTGATAAGCACTGTCGGGAATGGATCGCCACAACCAACACAAGATCGAATAACACCCAAAACACCTTATTTTCCTCAATATGCTTTGACTCCTTTGAGTCCTATAGGTTTGCATATTGTGCGCCCTCACATACAATAGGTTCGAGCTCAGGGAGCACCGCATCATCAAGTGTCTCCCACACGATTAGGGCAATCAATAATAATAGCCAGGAGTAGCAAAAATTCCTGCGCCTCCCGCACATTGTCTAAAAATTCCTCACAGAGGTACTGCAACCAGTTGTAGAAAACCCCCTTCTCGCACCGTCTGGCTAGCTGAATCACATAGGCAAGGATAACCGATTCTCTACACTTGCACATCATCTTACATGCGAGCAGTAGAGTGCCCATGCACACTCCTAGGTCATCAATGGTTTCTGCAATGAATCCCCTCTTATCGCAGTTGACATTATATTTATCCTGCACTTCTTCTGCTAACTTCTACTCATATTTCGTGCCGAATCCCTTCATGGGATTAGGCCACTTCATGGGTAGGCCAGTGATTCTGTGAATTAACGCAACATCAATTGGGATGTGACCTTGGATCGACAAGCACCCATTGTGGATCTGCGTCAGTAGCTGGCGCACAACTGGGTTGTTGATAGGATACCACCCAAAGTGGGGGATGCACAACAAATTCTATCCCAGAGGCCTCCAACCCACGCACCCATGACATTGTTTCTACCTTCGACACATTTTCATAAAATACTCGTTCAAGATACAATTCTAGGGCCAGATCTGGGAAGGCGTCTTCATTTTCTAGGTCATGGTAATAAAACTTAATGGAGGGAGGGATCCCAAACATGTCACCAATCAAAGGGGCCTCCTGCAGAACCAATGGAATTTGTAGATATTCTCGGAAAACATCGACATTATTGGGGGTGTGCACCGTGGGTTTTCTTGGCTTAACATATGCTGGCAGCCAGGAGAGCAGAGCCACTAGCAGAGCTTCCTCCTGGACTATCATGGGGCGCTTCAAAGGATTGGGCGAGCGTGCCTGAGGCACCTGTTGAGGGGAATGCAAAATCCTAGGGGAGGTGCATGACTTCACTTAGGCCCACTTCGTGGCTTTCCCCTTCCTCTTCTCCCTTTCCCTTGGCCGGTGTTACACCATTTTTTGGTCATCTAACTCTTCATCATTAGATGGACCCCAGTACACCATGTAAGACCAGTTTTACCCCAAGTAAAACTGCTTTCACTATGTTAATTAGGAAACCCCAAAAGGAATAATTAATTAAACCATAATTTAATTATTATTCCCAGTCATGTTTAACCCAAAAACAAAGAAATTAATGAGATAAACCCTTAGTTATCTTATTATTTTCTAGGAATAATTATTTAAATAATATTCCTTGTTAAATATGACCAAATCAACCACCATTAATCAACTAAATCATTATTTATTTGATTATATCCCAACCACTTCCTTAAAAAGATAAATAAATCATTTATTTATTTATTTTTCACTAATCAAGGGATTTGACCCAAGTCGAACACCCTTTCCTCTGTTATAACAAAATATTGGGTCATTCTAGATCTTGGTGCATGATTAAAATATTCCATAGAGGTGGATCTAGATTTGGTTAACATTATTTTAATCATGCACCAAGATCTAGAATGACCCAATATTTTGTTATAAATAGGAGGAAGGGTGTTTGACTTGGGTCAAATCCCTTGATTAGTGAAAAAAATAAATAAATAAATGATTTATTTATCTTTTTTAAGGAAGTGGTTGGGATATAATCAAATAAATAATGATTTAGTTGATTAATGGTGGTTGATTTGGTCATATTTAACAAGGAATATTATTTAAATAATTATTCCTAGAAAATAATAAGATAACTATGGGTTTATCTCATTAATTTCTTTGTTTTTGGGTTAAACATGACTAGGAATAATAATTAAATTATGGTTTAATTAATTATTCCTTTTGGGGTTTCCTAATTAACATAGTGAAAGCGATTTTACTTGGGGTAAAACTGGTCTTACGTGGTGTACTTGGGTCCATCTAATGGTGAAAGGTTAGATGACCAAAAAATGGTGTAACGTGGCGTAGACATAACCTCTTCAACGTCGGGGTACCTCAAACACATCTTCAGATCCAATTTCAACAGAGGGCATAACAGGAAATGACTTGGCGAGGTTAGATGAAGTCATCCTTGCATGAAATATAAATTCAGGGTTGCTGGTGTCAGAGGGGGTAGCTCGCCCAGACATACAGATGGTGAAGTCACACAACACATATAATTCACAGTAAAGAACATGGCATAAGAATTTTGGAAAGCAAAGGAATCGATTATGACTTGCGCCCCTCTTTTTATAGCCTCCCATGAGTAAAAATGGTCGGATTAGTCTTAAATGCGACTTACCCTCAAGGAAATAGTAAAAAATCTTCCCATATCGTTGGATTAATTTCCAAATACCCGCTCCATGCAATGATAAAATCATTTTTTCACTCAGTTTTACTGTTCCAACGGCTAGTTTTCTAGCTACACACTACCCCTGCGCCTTCATCGCACCTTTCCACGCCTCCTTACCTACGTACTACCATTGCGGACCTGTCGTACCTTCCTTCGCCCTTCCTTCCTTATGCATGCAGCACTCCTGAGATAAATACTCCGGCCATATAGTCATTTGGTAGGTGTCGGGTTGTCCCTGTAAGGTTTCAAACGACTTCCATTAATGTACCCAGGCATGTAGTCTCCGCGCAGCGTAACCAACCTTACCACCATTTGTAATCTATTTAATTATGTATGGACCCAACTAGTGCTTACAAAAATTTCATGGGTGGCACACAAACTAGCTGTCATAAAGCAACACCAATTCGTCTTCCTTGAATACCTTCGCCCGGATGTCTTGGGTATGCCAAGCTTTTTCTCAAGCCTTACGAGTCTTTGGTGAGAAATTTAGCAATGAATAGATCCTCTTCCAAGGCGTGTGCTATATACCGATTTACTTGAAGTGTTCCTCCAAGATGTCATGTTCGCCATGTTTGTAAAATATGTGAATTCACGAGTTTGAGGACAATATATTCCAGGGCATGACCTGACTCTTTACATCAGACCCATCTTTGAAGACTTTTCGATCAAGTTTTCTTGCATGTGGTCCTATAGGCCCAGAGTTAAGTGGATATGTACGTCCCAATCACTTCGATCCACGTTACAGACCTTAGTTACCGCATGTTCCAAAATTTTCTGAAAAGCCTCCACCGCTCCATTAGCCTGCGGGTGATATGGGTACTTTTCGCATGGTGGATCTGAAATTATTTAGTTAAAGCGTCAATGGTTTCATTAAAAAAATGCATACCTCTATCTCTCATTAATATCTTTGGGCAAACAAACTTGGTTAGGATATGCTCAAAGATGAAGTGTGCAGTGGTGTCTACAGTGCAATCCTTCACAGCCTTTGCCTCCACCCATCTGGTCACATAATCAATGGCAGTGATGATGTAACGTGTGCCAGTCTTATTCCTCGGGGGATTGATAGGTCCTACGAATTCTATAACCCATTTTTCAAATGCCTACAAAGCCATCTGTCATTTTAGGCGCATTTCATCTCTGCGCGACGGTTTCCATGTTCGCTGGCATGCATCACATGTGCGACAGTATGCATAGGAAACACTATGCAATGTGAGCCACCACAACCTAACCCTCAATAAATTCTGTGCAGTTGCTTTTCCGACATAGTGGCCTCCTGCCACCCCTCCATGGGCTTTAGCCAAGATATATTGTCTCTCGTGTTCTAATACATATGATGCAGCAAGACTGAAAATTTCACAATACGCACGAACATGTGGTTTATGGGCCCACACAACTTAATTAGATTTATTTGAGCATGACTGTGATCGCTATTATAAGGTTATCGCAAAATTGCACCATCGCTAATATATCCTCATCTTATTGCGATATATGATCACATCGCATCATAACCTCCCATCCTTATCACATCGAAACTTCCAATCCTTACCGCATTGCAACTTAAAATGTATAACTTGCGATAACTAAGAAATAAACATAAAAATCTCCGATAGCGATGTAGCGATATTCCATTGGGATTGCGATTTAATCTCCACCATTGATCTTTTCCCAGATCTAATGGTCCTCACTATCTCTTCACTGCTCGCGCGTCCAATCGACCCTTCTCCGAATGCGATATGTGATCAATGCCAAAATTGTTGTGAAAGTCTATATCGCAACTTCGCAAGCTTGACCCGAATCTATAATTTCACATAAACATATTACATGGAATCCCCATTGTGTGCGATGCGATATCCATACTCCAATAGAGAAATAAAAAGCAACTGTTTGAAACAGATAGCCGAATTAAAATACAAACATACTTGGAATTATTGATAAGGATAATACACAGAGTCTTTCCCTTGATGGATAGATTATTACATTTCTTCTTCGCTCTGTTAGCTCTCTCTGTTCACGCCTCACTTACACCTATTTTTTTTTCTTTTCACCTCACACCCTCCTATTCACGCTTGTATATCCACGAAATTGGTTCTCTTGTCTTTTATTAGCTCTTTGTTGAACCACTCTAACAACCTAATTCTATCCTATCTTAATGATCTAATCTACTTGACTTGATCTCTTCGCAGGGAGAACCAATTTGCCAAATTTTTTCCTATTTAATTTTAGGAATAAAAAAAACTAACTTCTCACAATTAAAGCTTAATAAAATATTAATAATCAATTTATTTTTTCACCTCTTGTTAGCCACAACCTATGAACACACAATCACATTGTTGGCTAAATATGGATGCTCATGCATCAGACTCCGGGGGAAGAAAAGATTCATCCATCAATGTTTCAGGATCTGCATTAAACTTCTGTAACTCTGCTATTGTCACCCAACTGGCATCTTCTGCTGGTTGTCCCTTCCATTTGACTAGATACTGATAATAGGTATGTCCTCTGGTCTTTTTTGTTTCTCTTTTCTCCATAATGGCTTCCACTTCTTTCTTTACTTTCTTTGGCATCTTTTCCTTCCAATTTAGAGTCTGGTCCTCCTCTTCTGTAGGTTCTTCTTGTAGTTCTTCCTTTGTTTCTTTGTATGGGTACAAATCTGTAACATTAAATATGGGTGATATCCCAACTCCTTTTGGTAACTCAATCTCATATGCATTTGAGGAAAAATTCCTCAAAAGTATACATGGCCCTATATTTTTCATTTTTAGTTTGTTATAGTTCCCAACTGGAAACTTTTCCTTCCTCAGATAAACCATAACTAAATCATCTACTGGAAAATCCCTTTTAGTCCTCTTCATATCAGCCCTTTCTTTATACTTTTGGGTGTTTTTATGTAATCTCTGCTTGACATCTTCCTGCAACTTCTCTATCTATTCTGCAAATTCTTCAGCCTTTGTACTCCTTGTCTCTTGTTTGCCCAAATCTCTAAGTTCATACACATCTCTTGGATGCATCCCAAAAACAATCTTAAACAGACTCATTCTAGTACTCTCGTTAGGAGTATCATTATAGGAAAATTCAGCTTGAGCAAATGTTAAGTCCCATTGATTTGGATTTTTGTAAACCGAAGTCCTTAATATGTTTACCAAGCTCCTATTCACCACTTCAGTTTTCTCATCCGTCTAAGGATGATAGACTGACCTGAAAATAAGGTTTTTACCTAGCTTCCTCCACAGAGTCCTCTAGAAGTGTCCTACAAACTTTGTATCCCTGTCTAAAACAATACTCACAGGCAGTCCATGTAATATTATAATTTCAGAGAGAACAAATTAGCAATGTCAGTTGCATCATTAGTTTTCTTACAAGAAATAAAATGAGCCATTTTAGAAAACCTTTCTATGAAAACATAGATAGAATCATGTCCTCTTTTGGTCTTTGGAAAACCCAAAACAAAATCCATGCTGACAGCATCCCAAGGTCTATTGGGTATTGGCAATGGATGATATAACCCAGTGTTTTGGCTTCTTCCTTTGGCATGTTGGAAAATCCTGCACTTCTCAATAAAATTTTTGATATCAGCTTGCATTTTTGGCCAATAATAAAAAGAACTTACTTGAGAAATTTTTTTATCCTGTCCAAAGTGCCCGGACAGTCCTCCACTGTGTTTTTCCTTAATCATATTTTCCCTCATGGAGCACTTAGGAATACATAGTTTATTTTTCTTGAATGACAATCCTCCATAGTTTATTTTTCTTGAATGACAATCCTCCTTGAATCAGATAGTCCAACCACTGGTGCTATTATGAATCACAAGATTTTTAACAGCTGTATATATTTCTTTAAAATCTGTGTCTTCCTTATACATATCAATCATCTCTTCAAACTGCAAAATTCCAATATTCAATTCCTGCATAACCGGATTTACTCTGCTCAAAGCATCATCAACTTTGTTTGACTTACCACTTGTGTGTTTGACTACAAAGGTAAAACTCTGCAAAAAATCCACCCACTTAGCATGCTTTTGGTTCAACTTTGGATGATTATTTATGAACTGTAGTGCATGGTTATCCGAATACAACACAAATTCTTTGGGAAACAAATAATGCCTTCATTTCTTCAAAGTCTGAAAAATAGCATAGAACTCCTTATCATAGGATGAATTCTTTCTCTTGGCCTCATTTAAATTTTCACTAAAATAAGTTATCAATCTGTACTCTTCAATCAAGACATCTCCAATTGCTATCCCACTAGCATCAGTCTCAACTTGGAATATTTTATCAAAATTTGGCAGGGCCAAAACAGGTCTTTCAGTGATCTTGTTTATCAACAACTTGAAGTTTCGATCTGCTGGTTCTGTCCACTTAAATGGCTGGTTTTTCTCCTTTATTGTTTCGGTTATTGGTGCACAGATATGACTAAAACCTCTTATAAACTTTCTGTAAAAAGTCACAAGACCATGAAAACTCCTTGCCTCAAATACACTTCTTGGAGTTGGCCAATCCAATATTACCTGGATATTTTCTAGGTCCATCTTCAAGCCTTCTTCTGAGACTATAAATCCCAATTAAATGAGATCCTTCTTCATAAAACTACACTTCTTCAAATTTATAAGCAACTTCTCCTTTTTCAAAGTATAGAACACGAGCTTGACATGCTCCAAATTCTCTTCCTTACTATGATTGAAAACCAAAATATCATCAAGATAGAATATCACAAATTTTCCTTCATACTCTTTCAATACCTCATTCATTATTCTCATAAATGTACTTGGTGCATTAGTAAGCCCAAAAGGCATCACTAACCACTCATACAACCCACTGTTGTTATTAAATACATTCTTCCATTCATCTTCCTCTCTAATCCCTATTTGATGGTATCCACTCTTCAGAACTATTTTAGTAAAATATTTTGACCCATTTAAACAATCCATCTATGCATGGCAATGGAAATCTATACCTGATAGTGATCTTGTTTATGGCTCTGGAATCAATACACATGCGCCACTCACCTCCTTTCTTTGGACTAAGCATGGCTAGTACTGCACATGGGATAAGGCTTTCTTTGATCACTCCTTTATCTAACAACTCCTATATCTATCTTCCAACTTCTTCATTCTCTCGAGGGGTCATTCTATATGCTGCTTTGTTTGGTAAACTTGCACTAGGTATTAAATCTATGTGATGACTGATATTTCTGATTGGTGGAAATTCACTTGGTAATTCATCAATATTTATGTCAACATAATCATCTAACATATTTTTAATTTCCACAGGAAGATTTTCTAAATTAATAGAATTCAGAATTACCTTGGGTTTACCCACAACAACAATGAGAATTTATTTCTCCTTCTTGACTTCTTGTAGCAATTCCTTTCCACTAATCAACATAACATTATTCCCAAATGTTCCTTTGTCTACTTCATCCTTCAAAGGAAACAATGTGTGCTTCTTTCCATCCTTCTCTATGGTGTATGTATTCCTTCTGCCATCATGAATGGATTTTCTGTCAAATTTCCAAGGCCTTCCCAATAATACATGGCACACGTCCATTGGCATCACATCACACAATATGACATCCTTATATGTACTGATCTGTATCTCTACTTTGCATTGTTCTGTCACTAAAATATGATGTCCCTTCTGTAGCCACGACACTTTGTAGGGAGTAGGGTGTACCATATTAATCAACCCCAATTTCTCAACCATCTTTGTGGAAACAAGATTATCAGTGCTTTCAATGTCAATCACAACTTTGCAACATTTTTCTTTTTATTTTCACACAATCCTGAATAATTTCTTCTTTTTCACTGGCTCATTTGCTTCCTTCTCTGCCTTAAGAAGTACTTTTTTTAGCAATAAATACTCTCCTACCTTAGGTAGCTCTTCTTTTCCCGTGACTTGAGGCTTTTCTTCCTTTGTCTCAGCTACATTCACATTCAACTGATTTGTTGGTTTGTTATGAGGATAGTCCCATGATACGTGTCCCCATTCTCCACATGTGTAACACTAAATTTCTCTTCCTCAACCTCTACCTCTGGGTGCAAATATCCCTCTACCAAGGTCTCCTGTCTATGGCGGTCTACTACTCGAAGCTCCTGCTTCATTCTGAGAGTGTTGGAATCTCGATCGAAAAGTTCCTCTTCCTCTTGCTGGACTTTTACCTCTATTCTTCTGACTTTGTTTCCTTAATATCTTCTCCTATGCCTTCAAAGCTGCTTGGTAGGCATCCTCAATTGTCTTCAGACTCAACAAACTAATTTAATCCTGTATGTCATACCTTAAACCATTGATGTATCTGGCTACTTTCTCCATATAATCTTCAGCATGTCCTGCTCTAATGCTCAGCTTGTAAAACTCCTCTATATACTCCTTGACAATCATTCCTTTCTGCATCAAGTTTTGTAATTGTTTGAAAAGATTTAACTAATAATATTTTGGCATGAATTTACCTTTCGATTTACTCACCATTTAGTCCCACTGCTTGATCTTGGACTTTCCCTTTCTCTCTTTGGATAATTGTAGCTCATCCTAATACATGGCTGCATTGCCCTTCAATATGGTAGCTGCAAATTTCAAGTTCTTTTTATCATCGACCTCCTCATAGTTGAAATAATTGTCTAATGAACTGATCCAGTCCATCATCTCTTCCACATTAAGGTTTCCATCATACAAAGGTATTTCCACCTTTGGTCTTCCACTAGCATTTGCCAATATCTTGAAAACTTTAGCTTCCTCGCTTTCTTCCTCTTCTTCTTCCTCAGAAGATTCCTCTGCTGCGCTAACATTCCATTCTTTAGGTGCTCTCCTCCGAGCAGTCTCCATTGTCTCCATCCTTGTACGAAGGTGTCGAATCTCTTCTAGCAAAACTACATTCGCTACATGTCTTCCCCGACCTATGCTAGCTCCTCTCCTAGGTGGCATATTTGTTAGAATTATTGAGAACATAACCCAGTTTCTGCTCTGATACCAAATGATGCATAAAGACTGCAAATTTCACAATACGTGTGGACCTATGGTTTATGGGCCAACACAACTTAATTAGATTTCTTTACGCACGGTTGTGATCACTATTATAAGGTTATCACAAAATTGCATCATTGCTAATATATCCTCGTCTTAATGCAATATGAAATTGCATCGCATCACAACCTCCCATCCTTATCACATTGAAACTTCCAATCCTTACCACATCATAACTTAAAACGTATAACTTGCGATAACTTAGCAATAAACATAAAAATCGTCGAGAGCGATGTAGCGATATTCCACTAGGATTGCGATTTAATCTCCACCATTGATCTGTGCCCAGATCTAACGGTCCTCATTATATCTTCGCTACTCACATTTCCAATCAACCCTTCTCGAGATGCGATTGCGATCAATGCCAAAATTGTTGCAAAAGTATATATCGCAACTTCGCAAGCTTGACCCAAATCTATAATTTCACATTAAAATATTACATGGAACCCCCACTGTGCACGATGTGATATCCATACTCCAAAAGAGAAATAAAAAGCGACAGTTTAAAATAGACAACTGAATTAAAATACAAACATACTTGGAATTAACAGTAATGACAATACACAAAGTCTTGCCCTTGATGGCTAGATTATTACATTGCTTCTTCGCTCTGTTCACACCTCACTCACACCTATTTTTTTTATTTTCACCTCACACCCTCCTATTCATGCTTATATATCCCTGAAAGTGGTTCTCTTGTCTTTTATTAGCTCTCTGTTGAACCACTCCAACAACCTGATTCTATCCTATCTTAATGATATAATATACTTGACCTGATCTCCTCACAAGGAGAAGAACTTTGCCATTTTTATTCCTATTTAATTTTAGGAATCAAAACAAACTAAATTCTCACAATTAAAGCTTAATAAAATATTAATAATCATTTTTTTTCACCTCTTGTTAGCCACAACATGTGAACACACAATCACATTGTTGTCTAAATTCGGATGCTCCTGCATCAACATACCTCTACAATACCTCATTTTCTCCCAACTTGTATAATTGACCGACAATTATTGTGAAGTGAGTTGCATGGGACACCAACTCATTTTTATTTTGTACTGAATAGTCTGTAGGTGCCATCCTCATGGTCAAGAAATGAATAATTTTTGCAAAGTGTTTGTCTACTACCTTGATATCAAAAATATGCACATCGGGTAATCCTTCTTCCAGACTAGTTGGCTCTTCCCCACTCTCAATCCGAGACAAGTGATCAGGTATGGCATTCAGTCTCACGGGTTTTACAATAATTTCAAAATCATACTCCTGAAATAGCAGTAACCATCTACACATATTCCCCCCCAACACAGGCTTATTGACCAGGTATTTTAAGGTTGAATGATCAGTGAACATCTTAAAGTGTCCTCCTAATAGATAGTGCCTATATTTTTGTATGGCATACATCATTTCTAGTCCTTCTCGTTTATTATTAGTGTAGTTTCGCTATGCACTAGAGATTTTCTTGCTAGCAAAGGCAACTAGATGATCAATGTCTCCTTCTCCTGGCTGCGCTAGGACAAATCCCAGGGCTATTCCTGATGCATCCACATGTACGTGAAAGATATTTGCCCAATCTAGAAATATGAGAATAGGTGCAATGAACATCTTTTATTTCAACAACTCAAAACTCTTCTGACACTCCTCATCCCAAAAAAAGGATACGTCCTTCTTTAGCAACTTTTCCATTGGTGTAGTAATCAGGGTGTACCCTTGAATAAACTTCCTATAGTAGCCTATGTTCCCTAGGATGGAGCGCAGCTTCTTCTCAGTGGCGAGGACCGCTAAATTGATGATAAATGCAATTTTGGATGGGTCAACCATCAATCCCTGCTGACATACAATGTGCTCTAACAAATCCCAAATGGTACGCAAAATATGCATTTCTCGAGGTTCAGTGAGATCTGGTGTTTTCTGTAGGTATCCGACATCATGCACAAGTTTGACACATGATTTTTCACCAATCCAAATATTGTACAATCATAAAAATAGACTTCTAGAATCTTATGGATGAATTCTTTGAATACTGCTACAACTATGTGCGAGAAAATGGCAGGGGCATTCTTCAGCCCAAAAGGAATAATAGTGTACTCGAAGGATCCCTGCTCAGTCGCAAAGGTTGTCTTGATGCGATACTCTGGTGCGATTATGATATGATGGTATCTTGAAAACCGATCAGTGAATGAGTATGCTTCTTGACCTCCCACGTTATCCATAATTTCATCAGAGAATGGCGTAGGGAAAGGATCATGTACGCATGCATCATTCAACTTGTGCAGATCCTTATCTCTCCTTAGGTTTTATTTTCTTGGACCACCATAGGGCTTACCGAATATGACTGCTCTACCGACTCAATGATACATGTGGCCAACATATTATTTATTTCCTCCTTGAATTTCTGCTTATACTTAAGGTTTAGCCGATAGGGCTGTTGCTTAACAGGCCACACATCCGGCTTTAAGGTGATTCTCATAACACCCAAATCTCCTAAAATCCCCTTAAGTTCAGAGAACTTTGTAGGGAACAGGTACTAATACTCGGTCAACAGCTCCACAATCTTTCCAACAGTATCATCGTCCCAGTAATCACCGATTTTGGCCAACTTGTGCCGCTCTTCTGTCCCAATGTTGACTTCCTTCAATTTTAATGATTTGTTCACATCTACTGCCTGCAATAGAGGTCCCGCAACTGCGCGCTCTCCTTCTGACTCTAGGATAGTGATGTTCTTGGGATCCTCATCGCAATCTTCTATTGAAAAATTGCGGTAGTTGACAATATCGTGCATATGTGCATCCCAAGTTGGCGCAACACATTATTTTTGAGGTAAAGACTCATCAAGGCAAGCGTATCTATATCTTGCAAAGCTTCATCTAGTTTCTCTATTCCTCCAACTAGACCAAATGTCATCGTGAAATCCTCTGTCATGCTGCCCCAATGGTGAGTGTGGTGATGTAGCTCTGCATCTAAATACCAGGTTGTGGGGATTGGTCCTAAAGCATGAATAAACATATGGAACCACTCGTTCCAAGTCCTTTCATTCCATACCTCCATCCACATAGCCAGGTTCTTGCGCGGGTCCCCTCAGCCAAAGAAGAGCTCCATGGGTGGGTTGATTGGAGGTTCAAATTGCAGGATCATCATTTTTCGACATTCCTCCAAGTCTTGAAAAGCCCCCTTATGGGTTTCCCACCATTGCGCAGGGGTCGCGTGCGTAACAAAATCAAGTACCCAAAATCTCCTCTCTTCAGAGACATTTGCTTCTGATTCTTTAAGAAATTCCTTAACACTACCAGAACCATCAAAGTAGGGTAGTTCTCTTACCTCTGAAGAGATACATCAGAATCTCTTTGTGATCTTAAGGCACTGCTTCGCATATACGTCATGCAACTGGTTCTGCCAATTTTCTATCTCACCATCTGATTCTGAGAGACATGCGTTGTCTTTCTCCCAACCCAACATTCCATCAGCTGTGGGATTGATCCAATCATCATCCCGAGCAGTTAGTTTGTAAGTGTGATCAACATCCTCCTCCTCGCGCACTGGTTCTGTATATAATTCATCTTCTATTGGATCCAAGGGGACTATTACCCACGTACCATTTTTTTCAAATACCACGCTTATCCTTTTCAGATTGATGATGTAATATTCCTTTTCATAAATTTCTGCAATATGTTCAGTGAAGACGCTGTATAAGGAAAACCATGCAAAAAAAAAGCAAAACAGGACTTGGATCCTCTTATATATGTTGTATGTAGCTTAAATATGAAATGGAATTAGAAAAAAATCATTCTAGCTACACTAAACATAACTCCCCAGCTCAAATGTGCTCAAAAGCATGCCAATCCCATGACTTTACACAATAGAATTTCTGAAGACTGCAACAATGTGATTTTCATTAGGGTTTCTACAGAAAAAGATATTAAAATATAGATCTGGAGCTTTCACTAATCATAGAATCAGAAATGGGAGGTTTGACCTCCTTTACATAGACATTAGAACACCCCGACAAAGGGTTTTCGGCAAAATATCAATATAAAATGCAGTACTGCAGAAAATAACGCAGTCCACTGCAACTCTGTATTACATATGACTGAATATTATATAAAATAGATGCAAAATAAAGAAAATTGACAAAGGCCCTCCTCAATAGACTTCCTAGAGGGAAATAGGCACCTCCTCCTCCAATACAAGTACAAAGTCAAGGGGTTTACCCCTGCTACTGCTGCAACTACAGAAAAGACGCAGTTACTGGAAGTGACTGCACTGTAGGTGTGGATGGCTGGATAACATCAAGTTAGATAATGGAAAATAAGCTCAGGACCTTCCCTTTTGATCTCTTAAACAAGCTGAACCAAAGGTGAAGGTGGGATTCCCGCATGAGAATCCTTTGCACTAAACAATGCTGCAACTAAAGCTAAACAGATGAAGCTTGCAAGTAGTCAAGGAGACCAAAAATAGATGAATACTGAATGCCTTCCTTGCTACTATCTCCTCCTTCTTATCCTTGGTGAGCCTCCTTACCCCGGACCCCACTCATTGAAGAGATGACTTCCTAGAAAAGATTCCCCTTTCAAAACTGTGTTGTCCTTGTTGGTTTCCCTCTTGTAGCAGCACTGTTGACTTGGTCAACTAGATCTAGTTCACCTGCATTGTCCCTCTTTCACACCAAAGTGGATTTATTTTCCCTCCTAACCTGATCCCTTTTCACACTGGGATTTGTTTTATTGTCTTTCTACCCTTGTACTGCAAAAATGAAGCAATTATAATATTCCAACTAGCAGTGGCTAATTGGGAATATTATAGTCCTCCCCACTCAAAATTTGCTTGCCCACAAGCAACAGTAAAGAAGGATGCTGCAAGATCTTCTCTCCTTCCAAAGTGGCATCCTCATCTGGTAGATTCCTCCATCGAATCAGATATTCCTTGATGACTCTGTTCCTTAGCTGCCTCTCCCTTGTGTTTAAGATTGCTTCCAGCTGCAAAATTAGGTGGCCCTCATAATCAATATGGGGGAGATCCATGTTGGCAACTACATTCCTCCTAATGGCCTTCTTGAGGCAAGAGACATGGAAGATATTGTGGATCTTGCTTCCCTTAGGAAGCTCCAGCTCATATGCTACCTTACCGACACACTTGATCACCTTGTATGTCCCATAGAAACGTGGTTTGAGCTTTTCAACTCCCTTCTCCTTGAGTGTGGACTGTTTATAAGGCTGAAGATGCAGAACAAGATCTCCCACCTCAAATTGTCTCTCTATCCAACCACGGTCTTCATACATCTTCTGTTGGTTATGGGCAGTAGCAATGTTGTCCTTGAGTGCCCTGAGTATGTCCTAATTCTCCTGAATCCATTCCTTTTCCCTTGGAGCCTTACTTGCCCCAAACATGACATTGGAAAATGAGAGTGCCTCATACCCATATAAGGCCCGGAATGGAGTCATGCCAATAGAAATATGGTGAGTAGTGTTGTAACAATACTCTCCCAAGTGGAGCCAACGCAGCCAAGCTCTCTGCTGCCCTGCTACATAGTTCCTCAAGTAGCCCTCCAACCACTTGTTCACTCTCTCGGTCTGTCCATCAATTTGGGGGTGATAGCTAGTGCTTGGAGTGAAATCAGTCTCCACTAACTGAAAAATTTCTTGCCAAAAGCCACCCATGAAGCGACTGTCCCGATCACTCACTATGTTCCTTGGGAGACCATGGAGTCTAAATCCATCTCTGAATAAGAGCTCAACTACTTGTGAAGCAGTATAATGTGCAGAAATGGAAAAGAAACGAGATTACTTTGTTAGTCTATCAACAACTACAAAGATACAATCCTTACCTTGTACTGTTAGTAGGGCGGTGATGAAGTCCATAGAGATGCTTTCCACTTCCCATCCAGAATAGGTAGTGGCTGCAATAACTTAGCAGGGTGGGTGTGTTCTCCCTTGTTCTGCTGACAAATGGTGCACCCTATGACATATTGGAGCACATCCTCCTTGAGACCCTTTCATGAGAACCTCTCCCTTATGGCCCTATAAGTCTTTGTGAAACCTTGATGCCCGGCAAGTGGGGAATCATGTGATGCTAGTAGGATCTTCTCCTTGAGATTGGAATTCTTAGCCAAGAAGATCCAGTCCCGGTAATAGATGATCTCATCCATCACCCTATACCTCTCATTCGATACCATCCCATCAAGTATCTCACATGCAAAATCATCTTTGGAATACTCAACCAAGAGTTGAGCCTTCCAATCTATGTCCATGCCCCTCAAAGACAGTGCTGTAGGCCTCCTGGATAGAGCATCAGCTACTAAATTTCTCTTCCCCTTGACATATTCTATGTCAAAATCATATGCTTGGATTTTTCTCACCCACTTATATTGTCTCTCCTGGAGTTGTTTTTGTTCAAGGAATAATCTAAGACTGTTATGGTCAGTCTTCACTTTGAACTTATTCCCCACCAAGTATTGTTGGAATTTGGCTAATGAATGCATGATAGCCAACATCTATTTATCATAGATGGGGTATAACCTCTCATGAGGGAGCAGCTTCCTGCTCTCAAAGGCTATAGGATGCCCACCTTGCATCAAGACTGCTCCAATCCCTTCACATGATGCATCACATTCTAGAACAAAAGGTTGAGAAAAATTAGGCAAAACTAAAACAGGACAACTACTCATTACCTCTTTGAGCTTATCAAAAGCCCTCTGTGTTGTAGGTGTCCAATGGAAATCTCTCTTCTTTGTCAAGTCTGTGAGTGGTGCTGCTAGTTGTGAAAACCCTTTCACAAACTTCCGATAATAAGTGCATATGCCCACAAACCCCCTGAGTTCTGTGACATTCTTGGGCTCAGGGCAATCTCTGATAGCCTAGATATTTTCCTCATGTACCCTCACTCCATCCAATCCTATGATGCGCCCCAAATACAACATCTTTGTGAGGCCAAATTCACATTTGGAGAGTGTTTGGTCAATTTAGTGTGTCCTAAATTGCTACATTAATTTATCAATCCAGGATTCGTAAGCTGATGAAGTGCGGCGCACTATATGTGCAAGATAACCTATTTCTTAACTTTTTGTCGTTTTTGGTTTTCTAATGTGAGATGGAAATTCTAAAATAAAAACAAGTATGGTTATGATTTTTCAAGGAAATGATATCCTCTATAATGATTTACCAACTTGAAACTTAAAAAGGAATTTGAAACATACAATGACAAAACTTGAAAGGAAATGAAAATGTGTTGCTGAAATGAAAATGTGTTGCTAGTCTAATAAATCAAACAGTGAACTATTGAGCATGAGAACCAAACTATCCTTGCTGCTGTCTAAACACAAAAGAAACTATACTGAAAGAAATTCAAAAGTTGCAACAAAGTAAATCTAAATCAAATTACATCAACTTATCTTCTGATCCCTCATCATTAGTCCAGCTATGATTTTCGGAGGTAACCATAAACAACTTGAGTAACCTAATATCTAACTTGCAGAAAGTAAACTAATATCAAACTACACATTCATAATTCAATCCCTCACCATCAGTCCAGCTGTGGCTTTCGGAGGTAACTGAAGATGTCATGAGCAATTTAATATTTCTAACTTGCAGAAAGTAAACTAATATCAAAATACACATTCATAATTCAATCCCTCACCATCAGTCCGGTATGGATTTGGTAGCGAAGATGTCATGAGCAATTTAATATTTTAAACTGCGAAGGAAACTAATACCAAACTATATACATTCATACTTCAATCCCTCACCATGATCAGTACGGCTTTCGAGTGACGAAAATGACATGAACAATTTATTATATCTAAGTCTAACTGCGAAACAAATGTGCGGAACTAAAATAAACAAAGATGCTGAGTCATGAAGAAACTAAGAAAAGTAAATTAGCAGCAGAACAATATTAATTCCATGTCATTAGTCAAAAAGTTATGCAAATGCCCGAGCTGCCTATTTATAACCTGAAACAAGAACATTGATCAGTTAACAATAACATAAAACATGAAAGACAGAAGTAAAATGTAAAGCATGAAAGATTATAAACAGAAATGAAGCATATATACCATGAAGGATGCAATGTATAAACACATGAATGAATTATGGCACAATGAGCTTAAAGAAATAAAACAAGAACTATACAATAATGCACAAAACCTCAACGTGTGCAGGGGCCCTCTACACCAGCCTTGGCAACAATCTTCAAGTACGAATTACGCTTGGAAACAGAGTCTTCTTATATATTAAAATGCAGTCATAATAGAAAGGTGATATTACGGCACAGTGGCAACGTAATTACATTACAGAGCTATCTAGCAGCTAATGGAGACTAATAAAAAAACTAACTCTTATGCGTATGCAAACGCGTTATTTATAACTGAAGATGAGGTAACTAATTTCCTAAAGTTTATGTTGATGGAGAACACGTAAACCATTACGTCCAAAGATCTAGGATCATGGACGCGTTGAGGAGAAAATATATGAAGAGTGGATGTTTGAATTCGTCTTATGGAGCCATGTACAGGTGTTGATTTGTCTCTCGCAGTTCAGAAACGACCATATAAATCTCCACATGACGAGAAACCGAGTCCTGTCACCGTGGGACTCTACGGTTGACTTCCACTTGGCCACCTTTGACCGCAGCCTCCCTAGATGAATTTTCCCGAGCCAATAGGACACGATCCATGTCCACATCATTTCTGACTTGCCCATGTGCCTCGTTTTACCTGAAGACACCGGTAACATAGAGTTTCACAAAATGGCTGCGGAAAGTTGCAACAGCTGCGGAAAGTGGCAAGATTCCGCAGCTAAATGAGAAAAATCTAAATCAAAAAGTAGACACAAAAATATAGTTAAAAACCATTTTAGATGCTCTTTTGCAATTAATATACAATGATATTGACAACTTGGGAGGTTCAGGTGAATGAAAAATGCATAGAAAGGTGTATGGAAAAGATGCAGATTTGAGACTCAACATACCCCCACTGTGAAGGTCTTGCATGTCCTTATGCAACCAAAATTTTGATAATCCTTCTTCAGTTCATATGCCTTGACACTTCAGCCAGTACATCCAATCCTCTCCTCTTCTTCCTTGGTGCTGCCATCATCCTGGGCTTCTTCATTAAGCACCTAAATTTGATATTAACCAGTGCTGTGCTTAACTTCTGGCATTTCCTTTTCAATTTTTTGTTCTTCTTCTGCCATATTCCCAGATGTAGCATGGTATTATCATGAATTATTTTGTCCAATTTACTTTGTTTCTTCAATGCTTCATTTTCATTTTTAATGTGTTTATTTAAAAGTTCTATCTCAAAGACGTCCTGTTTCAGTGATTGGACTAAATCATCCTGTACTGTGTGAGGTTGAATGGACGAAGTACTGGGACCTGTAGATGCTTTTTCTAAATATTCTATATAATCATATACTTCTTGCTGCTTGGGGTCTATATCAGGTGTCATTTTTATTGGGCTGTCCCCAAAATGCCGTGAAGGAGAGTTATCTTCAAAATCTGGCTGAGAAGGGCTCACATCAACATCTTGCTGAGAATGGGATGGACTATGTTCAATGTCTGACTGAGAATGAAATTAACCAGGTTCACTAACTGATTGAGAGTGAGATGGACTATGGTCAGCTGGGGATTGTTCAGATGTTTCTTCTCCCAAATCGATGAAATGGGGTCCTCTCATTTGCGTTTTCCTCAATTTCCCCTTAAGTCTGGAACTTCTTCTCACACGATGTGGACCACTGTCCTTTTTCTTTTGTTTTCCTTTCTCTTTCTTCTTGGCTATAGATAACTGTTCTTGAAGATGAAACAATCTTTCAGATAACACTTGATGATCTTCTTCTTCTTCGGAAGAAGGGGTTTCATGTATAGCCTCAATACTTTTTCTCTCTTTTGGTGTTATTGGCTTCTTACCCTTGGTTTATTTCTTCTTCCTTTTTGACAGTCTCTCTTCCCTATCAGTTCTTTCAATTGTAGTAGTAGGAGTATTTTGAATTTCATCATTTGTTCTCTTTCTCCTACTCCTTCTTGATGTGTTACCTTCAGGAATTTCTTGAGTAGGAGTACTTTGTGTTTCATCATTTATTCTTTTTCTCCTACTCCTTCTTGATGTGCTACCTTCAGGAATTTGCTCAGGTTCCTCAAAGAAATTTTTAATCAAAAATTGTTCCCATGTGTCTTTATTCTCCTTTAACTCTTTTTCAATCAAAATTTTTACAAGACCGTGGTGATATAGATGTGGTTCTACATCTCCTAAATGCTTCTGAACGGTTACAGACATTTTCTTCAAACTATTTAATAGAAAATATGGGAGATTGAGAGTTTGATTATCTAGAAAATTTATCAGCAATCTGGTATGGTACATATACATGGACCCAAAAAGGCCTTGACAGGTAATGAATTTTTGAACAACTAGCAGCAAAGTAGCCCATTCCTCTTTCAATGCATGAACAGGAATTCCTCTTTTAAAAATAGTTATGTCCATACCTTGGTTTCGTAAGATTATTCTCCAGGCTTCATCACTAATGATTTTATTCTTAAACCATCGTTCACCCTCTTGAGGAAGTTCTGTGGAAGTTGCTATAGATGCCTCGTTCACTACAAACTTAAGGTCTCCAATCTCTACTTCCAGGCCATTGAACGACCTTGCAAATGATTTTTTCACTTCCTTATGATAACCTCTGAACTTTTGGATAAACCGAAACCACATTGCTTTCTTGAATATATCCCTTACTTGCGGATATCCCTCCATGAATTTAGGTCCTTCTGGTTCTGCTCTTAGCAATTTACCCATCCTTCTTTCTGCTCTTCAAAATTTTTCCTACGTGAGGGTTTCAATGGAAGTAGAACGGCTGAATGCACGGAAATGAGCACAATGGCTGTAGGTAGATATCAGAGAGTGGGTATACAAGTTGTAGCATAACAGAGAATGAAATGGAGTGAAACGGAAAAGAGAGGGGTTTCGTGAGCACGACAGAGATACGGCTGTGAGATTAATAGAACAATAGGAGGAGTATAACACATCCGGCAGTGTTTTGAAATTTGGTGGCTGCAAAATAAATGTGAGCACGTTTAAACAAAGGCTATGGATTTATGCGGCTGTAAGAGGCTGTAGTCAAATCAACTACGTCTCATTGTCACCGCTGGAACATCGGAGTATGAGTGAAGAACGGGGGTTTAATTATGGGACCGTTTGAGAATGAATGCGAGAAGATCATATGGAGATCGTGAGAGGGTTACGGAGTTTGTCAATATAATCATTGCACATAATGGATGGAGCTTATGGTTTAGAACTATATAAAAATGTGTTTTAAATGCCATTTAAAATGAATTTTTACTCATACCTTGGAATCTTTGCCTTTTTTCTTGGTCTTCAATTAGTTTCTCCTCATTGATATCTTGAATGCTCCATGTCTTCATTTTTTGGTCCTCATACCTGCATTTTATTTCATGATTATGGAAATAACATCTGGCTGTACATTCTTTTGAAAACATAGTAGTAGCTGCGGAATCTGCTTCTGGCTGCGGAAACTGGTGTCAGCTGCGGAAACAGATGTCAGCTGCGGAAACTGACACAGCTATTATTTGGATGAATGAACATGAATGGATGACAAATGACTAGATGGAAATGGTCATGAAATTTTTTTTTATTGATGAAATGGAATGAAACAGATAAAATGAAGTGGAATGGAGTGAAATGAAGTGAAATGAAATGGAATGAAGTGGAATGGAATGGAGTGGGTGGTCACAAAACTTGTGAAATGAAAGAGATATTTTTTTTTTTGGAAAATATAGAGTGTCAGGTGTTCCTGATTTTCACCCTATATTTTCTGTATAAGACTGCCAATCAGTGATTGGTTTTCAGGCTTATACAATTTTATGTTATTTTTTATTTTATTTTTTTAACTGAAAGAACAAAAGCTAGGCTGGTGGAGAAGAAGAATTCTCCTGTACCAGCCTGATTGTAGAATTTTCTTGAAACATTTTGACAAAATCCTCTTTTGAGAGTGGCTTATGATAAAATTTCAATCTGTGGCCATTCACAATAAGAGGAGTTTGAAACTCATCAATGGTCTTGATTCTTACCGCTCCATTGCTAAAGATCTTGTCAATCTCATATGGCCAAAGCCAATGAGTCTGAAATTTTCCTTGAAAATCTTTAAACTTGGAATCAAATAACAATGCCCAATCTCCTTCTTGAAACTTCTTCTCTTTGATGTACTTTTCATGCCATTTAGCTCTTTGATATTGAACTAGATCAGTTCTTAAAATTGCTTCTTGTCTGATCTCATCTAGCTCATTCAATTGCTCCATTCTATGCTTTTGGGCTTCTGATAAGTCCATCCCCAACTGAACTGCTATCTTGAAGGTCTTGGCTTATACAATTTTTTTATTTTTTTATTTTTTTTTAACTGAAAAGAACAAAAGCTAGGCTGGTGGAGAAGAAGAATTCTTCTGTACCAGCCTGATTGCAGAATTTTCTTGAAACATTTTGACAAAATCATCTTTTGAGAGTGGCTTATGATAAACTTTCAATCTGTGGCCATTCACAATAAGAGGAGTTTGAAACTCATCAATGGTCTTGATTCTTACCGCTCCATTGCTAAAGATCTTGTCAATCTCATATGGCCCAAGCCAATGAGTCTGAAATTTTCCTTAAAAATCTTTAAACTTGGAATCAAATAACAATGCCCAATCTCCTTCTTGAAACTTCTTCTCTTTGATGTACTTGTCATGCCATTTAGCTCTTTGATATTGAACTAGATCAGTTCTTAAAATTGCTTCTTGTCTGATCTCATCTAGCTCATTCAACTGCTCCATTCTATGCTTTTGGGCTTCCGATAAGTCCATCCCCAACTGAACTGCTATCTTGAAGGTCTTGACTTGGAACTCAATGGGGAGCAAGACTTCTTTCCCATAAACAAGTTCATAGGGAGAATGTCCTATTGTATTTCTCCATGTAGTTCTGTAGGCCCACAAGGCTTCAGGAAGCCTTTCTGCCCAATCTCTTATGTGTAGATGAATAGTTTTGGTGATGATACTTTCAAGAAATTTGTTTGTAGACTCCACTTGACCATTTGCTTGCGGATGGTAAGGAGTAGATCTTCTGTGCTTGATTTTGTATTCTTCCATCAGCTTCTCCACCAGGTTGGATGTGAATTGGCTTCCCCGATCTGTCACAATTTCTCTTGGAACACCAAAGCGAGTAAAAATATCCTCATAAAGAAAATTAACAACTGAATTTTCAGTAGCAGACACTAATGCTTTGGCTTCCACCCATTTAGTAACATAATCTGTACAAACCAATATATATTTCTTTTGCTTAGATGGTGGATTAATAGGTCCAATGAAATCTAAAGCCCATTTTTCAAAGGGTTCAATGAGTACCTGTGGTTGCAATGGCATTTCATTTGAAAGGCTAGGTTTCCCTACTCTTTGGCAGCTGTCACACCTTTTGACATATTGTTTTGCATCTTTGAAGAGGGAAGGCCAATAATATCCTAAAGAGAGGATTTTATAGGCCGTCCTTTTAT
>CM076572.1:1335953444-1335973444 GCA_034641835.2 Pinus albicaulis
TAAAAGTTAGGAAGGACAGATGGTGAGATATTTTTCATCGTTGTATGAGTTTCCTTCACCATTGTTGTCTCCATTGTTTCCTCCTCCTCTACCCCTACCTCTAAATCCATCTATTATTTCCGCTGCCATGATAGTTTCTTTAGATTCCTTAAAGTCCTCTGGTTATTCTATCAAGGGAGGATGTGAGAGAGTCTCTTCCTTTTCTAAATGAGATTTAGTAGGTGGTATAGGAGAATCCTCTAATTCAGCTGTTCCTTGAATTCCAAAAATCTTAAGGCTAGGGGTAGATGGTGGTGATTCTCGTCTATGCCTTGAAGAAGATGGAGTTGTGAAAATCGAACTCTTGGCTTTAGCTATAAACCTTCCCCTAGAATCTCTTGCTCTATGCATGTCATTTTTTATTTTTTTTTTATTTTTAAAAAGTTGGGCTAATAATTCTCTTTCTGATCTTCCAGGTCACACTAGGTGCAAGAAGAGAGCATACTTAAGAAATTACTGAACCAATAACTCTCTTTTCTGATCCTCCAGATCACACTAGGTGCAAGAGGAGAGCATACTTCAAGAAGTTATCAAGTTTTCCTTCTTTTATTATTTTGTTTTTTTTTTAAGAAATTGGCTACCTATTTACACTTCCCCGGCAACGGTGCCAAAATGTTGGTCAATTTAGTGTGTCCTAAATTGCTACATTAATTTATCAATCCGGGATTCGTAAGCTGATGAAGTGCGGCGCACTATATGTGCAAGATAACCTATTTCTTAACTTTTTGTCATTTTTGGTTTTCTAATGTGAGATGGAAATTCTAAAATAAAAACAAGTATGGTTATGATTTTTCAAGGAAATGATATCCTCTATAATGATTTACCAACTTGAAACTTAAAAAGGAATTTGAAACATACAATGACAAAACTTGAAAGGAAATGAAAATGTGCTGCTGAAATGAAAATGTGCCGCTAGTCTAATAAATCAAACAGTGAACTATTGAGCATGGAAACCAAACTATCCTTGTTGTTGTCTAAACACAAAAGAAACTATGCTGAAAGAAATCCAAAAGTTGCAACAAAGTAAATCTAAATCAAATTACATCAACTTATCTTCTGATCCCTCATCATTAGTCCAGCTATGATTTTCGGAGGTAACCATAAACAACTCGAGTAACCTGATATCTAACTTGCAGAAAGTAAACTAATATCAAACTACACATTCATAATTCAATCCCTCACCATCAGTCCAGCTGTGGCTTTCGGAGGTAACTGAAGATGTCATGAGAAATTTAATATTTCTAACTTGTAGAAAGTAAACTAATATCAAACTACACATTCATAATTCAATCCCTCACCATCAGTCCAGCTGTGGCTTTCGGAGGTAAGTGAAGATGTCATGAGCAATTTAATATATCTAACTTGCAGAAAGTAAACTAATATCAAACTATACATTCATACTTCAATCCCTCACCATCAGTCCAGCTGTGGCTTTCGGAGGTAACTGAAAATGACATGAACAATTTGATATATCTAAGTCTAACTACTGAAACAAATGTGCAAGACTGAAATAAACAAAGCAGTACTGAAATTAAACAGAAACTAAGAAAAGTAAATTAGCAACAGAACAATATTAATTCCATGTCATTAGTCAAAAAGTTATGCAAATGCCTGGGCTGCCTATTTATAACCTGAAACAAGAACACTGATCAGTTAACAATAACATAAAACATGAAAGACAGAAGTAAAATGTAAAGCATGAAAGATTATAAACATAAATGAAGCATATATACCATGAAGGATGCAATGTATAAACACATGAATGAATTATGGCACAATGAGCTTAAAGAAATAAAACAAGAACTATACAATAATGCACAAAACCTCAGCGTGTGCAGGGGCCCTCTACACCAGCCTTGGCAACAGACTTCAAGTATGAATTACGCTTGGAAACAGAGTCTTATTATATATTAAAATGCAGTCATAACAGAAAGGTGATATTACGGCACAGTGGCAACGTAATTACATTACAGAGCTATCTAGCAGCTAATGGAGACTAATAAAAACTAACAGAGACTAGCCTAATATGCGTATGCAAACGCATTATTTATAACAAAGGAAATATAACTAATTCCCTAAAGTTTATGCTGATGGAGAACACGTAAACCATTACGTCCAAAGATCTAGGATCATGGCCGCGTTGAGGAGTAAATCTATGAAGAGTGGATATTTTAATTCGGCTTATGGAGCCATGTACAGATGTTGATTTGTCTTTCGCAGTTCAGAAATGGCCATATAAATCTCCACGTGACGAGAAACAGAGTCCTGTCACCGTGGGACTCTACGGTTGACTTCCACTTGGCCACCTTTGACCGCAGCCTTCCTAGATGAATTTTCCCGAGCCAATAGGACACGATCCATGTCCACATCATTTCTGACTTGCCCATGTGGCTCGTTTTACCTGAAGACACCTGTAACACAGAGTTTCACAAAATGGCTGCGGAAAGTTGCAGCAGCTGCGGAAAGTGGCAAGATTCCGCAGCTAAATGAGCAAAATCTAAATCAAACAGCAGACACAAAAATATAGTTAAAAACCATTTTAGATGCTCTTTTGCAATTAATATACAACGATATTGACAACTTGGGAGGTTCAGGTGAATGAAAAAGGTATAGAAAAGTGTATGGAAAAGATGCAGATTTGAGACTCAATAGAGAGTTTGGCATAAAATTGCTGCTCCTTGAGGATATGTAAAACTATCTCAATATGCTGCAGGTGGTCCTCCCAAGTGCGGTTATAGATAAGAATATCATCAAAGAAGACCAACACAAACTTTCTCAAATGACCACAGAAAATGTGGTTCATGCAAGATTGGAAAGTTGCTGGGGCATTGGTCAATCTAAAGGGCATCACTAGAAACTCAAAATTCCCATAGTGACATCTGAACACTGTCTTGGGGATATCTTGCTCCCTCACCTTTATTTGATGATACCCGGATCTTAAATCAATCTTGGAGAAGTATTTAGAACCCATAAAATCATCCATGATTTCATCGATCCTGGGTATAGGGTACCTGTTCTTCATGGTCTTCTTGTTCAAGGCTCTATAATCAATGCACATCCTCAATGTACCATCCTTCTTTACCAAGACCACTGAAGAAGCAAAAGGACTAGTACTAGGCCGGATGTGTCCTAGAGACAGTAGCTCTTGGATGGCCCTCTCAATCTCATCCCTATAAGCCTTGGGGTGCCTATAAGGAGTGGTGATTATTGCTTGGATCCCTTGTTCCAACTCAATAGTGTGTTCAAACCCTCGGTCAGGAGGTCTCCCAGGTGGGATATCTCCAAATACTATAGAATACCGATCCAAAAGAGACTGAACATCTGGATGCACTGGTGAATCCTTTCCCCTTACTTCTGATATATGTAGCTCCACTGCCCATTCAACATCCCCTCTGCACAGATCTGCCTCCATCCTGTGTGCTGAAACAACCTGAGGGGGGTAGGTGTTTATACCCTTGATCTTTTGATACTGACCATCCTTCCCTTCTGTCCATTCCATCTCCAAAGTTCTCCAATTAGTGGTAACTCTCCCAAGAGTGATCAACCACTGGAATCCCAATATGACATTGGTGTTTGGAATATCTACCACAAAGAAGTGGTCTGTCAAGGTGTAGGTCCCCATGGTAATGGTTAGTGCCGGAACATACTTGGCACACTGCAGGGTCATAGCTCCTGGGACCAAAACTGAGAATCTCTCAAACTCCTCCATGTGGATCCCTCTCCTTTGTACCAAATGTGCATCAATAAAATTATGAGTGGCCCCACTATATATTAACACATGGACTCTTTGCCCCATAAAATTACCCCTCACCCTCAAATTCAGATATTTTGGGACCCCTCTTAATGCTGCAATAGCTCCCCCTCTTGGAGCAAAGTCTTCTATGGATGGTACAACGTTGGAATCCTTCCTGGAGAAGGTCTTGACATAATGTGTCCTTCCTGCAACAAATTCTCCCTCCAAATCATGAACATGGATTGTCTTCTTTTGTCCTGAGTAGGTCTCCTGCTGCAATAATGTTCTTGCCCTGGGAAAAATGTGTTGTAGGTCTCTAGCTTTCTCCATAGCTTCAAGGAGTGTGGTTGGTTTAGTGGATTTGACCAACCCTTGCAATGGTTCAGCCACCCCATTAATAAACATGCCTACCTTCTTGCTCATAGTGAGGTTGGATACCATCACTGAAAGCTGCAAATATTCAACAATATAATCCTCAAGATCTCCCTCCTATTTGAGCTTGGTTAACTTGACAAAATGAGCTTCCGGATCTCTTGGATAAAATCTCTCCACTAGCTTCTTGGTGAAAGCTGAGTATGAAGTGGTGTAATGATGCCCAAGTGTGGTCAGTCCATGAAACCACCATTCTTGAGCTTCCCCTTCTAGGTGTAGCGCAGCTATCTTGATGGCTTCTATTTCAAAAACCTTGTTGAGCTGGAAGTATGTGTCTAGCTTCTCCACCCAAGCCTTGGTTGTACACTTAGGTGTCCCATAAAATTTTGGAAAGAAGAACCCTACCATACTGCGTTGTAGGGCTGATCCCTGCATCAATTTCTCCTCCTTTTGATGAGGATTAACCCTCCTTCCATCCTTGATCCGGCAAAACTCCTGAAAACTCAAGTGCTCTTTGAACCTTTGATATTGGGGTTGATATTCTTCAAAATACTCTCTCAGGGTTTCCTCCTTATCTCCTCCAAACAGAAATGAAGGCATGGTATATAGTTGTGGTGCAATTGAATGCTCCATGCCATTTGAAGTGTTGGTGCTTGCCTCATGGCAAAACCCTATAGAATCCCCTTCATGCCTCATCTCCTTGAGGTCCCTTGCAATGTTCTGTAGGGTCTGAAGTAGGAGATTCAAAATATCTTCCTCCTCCATGCTGAAGATAGATTATCCCCACAAGTTGAGCCAAGAGTAGAGCTCTGATACCACTGTAATATTCCTTTTCAGGAATTTTTGCAATATGTTCAGTGAGGACGTTGTATAAGGAAAACCATGCAAAAAAAACGCAAAAAATGACTTGGATCCTCTTATATATGTAGTATGTAGCTTAAATATGAAATGGCATCAGAAAAAAAATCATTCTAGCTACACTAAACAGATCTCCCCAGCTCAAATGTGCTCAAAAGCATGCCAATCCCATGACTTTACACAATAGAATTTCTAAAGACTACAACAACATGATTTTCATTAGGGTTTATACAGAAAAAGATACTACATTATAGATCTGGAGCTTTCACTAATCATAGAATTAGAAATGGGAGGTTTGACCTCCTTTACATAGACATTAGAACACCCCGGCAAGGGTTTCTAGTAAAATATCAATATAAAATGAAGTACTACAGAAAATAACGCAGTCCACTGCAACTCTGTATTACATATGACTGAAGATTATATAAAATAGATTCACAATACAGAAAATGGCCAAGGCCCTCTTCAATAGACTTCCCGAAGGGAAATAGGCACCTCCTCCTCCAATACAAGTACAAAATCAAGGGGTTTACCCCTGCTACTGCTGAAACTGCAGAAAAGACGCAGTTATTGGAAGTGACTGAATTGTAGGTGTGGATGGCTGGATAACATCAAGTTATATAATGGAAAATAAGCTCAGTACCTTCCCTTTTGATCTCTTAAACAAGCGGAACCAAAGGTGGAGGTGGGATTCCCGCATGAGAATCCTTTGCACTAAACAGTGCTGCAACTACAACTAAATAGTTGAAGCTTGCAAGTAGTCAAGGAGACAAAACATAGATGAATATTGAATGCCTTTCTTGCTGCTATCTCCTCCTTCTTATCCTTGGTGAGCCTCCTTACCTCGGACCCCACTCATTGAAGAGGTGATTTCCTAGAAAAGGTTCCCCTTTCAAAACTACGTTGTCCTTGTTGGTTTCCCTCTTGTAGTAGCGTTGTTGACTTGGTCAACTAGATCTAGTTCACCTGCATTGTCCCTCTTTCACACCAAAGTGACTTTATTTGCGCTCCTAACCTGATCCCTTTTCACACTAGGATTTGTTTTATTGTCTTTCTACTCTTCTACTGCAAAAATGGAGCAATTATAATATTACAACTAGCAGTGGCTAATTGGGAATATTACAGATGATAACTCCCATGTCAATAGCCCAGTCTAGACATAAGAGCATAGGATAAGGGTTTGTATCATCCACAATATGGATTACTTCAAAATCTGCATAGAATTTAACTCCCGCAATGTCTACCACAACCTTCGGCACCCTATCTAGTGGAATGATCTTCTGTTGGTTAGCCATTCGTAACTGAATAATAGACCATTCCAACTTGGGTTCTCCCATACTATGCCAATTTTTTTTGGGTAGGACATTGGCATCCGATCCTAAATCAAGGATGACTTGATCCATTTCATAATCTCGAATCTACGCATTCATACGCATCTCCTAACCAGTCCTTTTCTTGTTCTTGTAAAGCTTGTTCACGGTTTTAATCTTTGTTTATGGGAAACCTTTTATGCGCAACCATCTATTAATGCTTGGAGATTCTCCACTATGTTCAGATTGCGTAGTAGCTTCATACATGCCTAAAGGAATGACTTAACTACTTCATCTGCTTTCTGATCCACCAAAGTCCTTGAGGTGGATGCTTCATCCTTGGAAAAATCCTTCCTAGATTCAATGAAGGTCTCTTTCTCCTTTTTTTAGGTCTAGGCTTTCCTTTTTGTTGGAAGCCTTCCTGATTAGTGGCTCAGGCACAAATTTTTCCTCAACTCCTCTAGTGGCAATGCCACTGCGTGTAATTACATTAATACTTGGCCCATCATCCCATGGTTCCGCATTAAACCGTTGTACATTTTGTGTTGGCATCTACTGTTTCTCTTTCATCTTTTCTATCAGCACATGACAGTCTTAAATTACGTGATCGAATTGTCTGCAATACCTACAGGATTGGCGCGCAGGGTTCAGGCAGTGTCTTGCATAATGTCCCACATCCCCACAATTGTAGAAAATTAGTTTCCCTCGTCCTCGACCTATGCCTCCGCCTCTCCCTCCTCCCTGTCCTCTTGTAGGGGATCCTCCCTGCCCAAAGGGAGATACGGGCGACAAAGGGTCAACCTGCACCCTGTATAGGTTTCCCCTATCTATCATTAGGTCAAATGTTTAGCAGTTGTGCTCGTCGTGACCCACTGATGAGAAGAATATGCACCACTGCTATTTAGTTCTTGGACCTAGGCGCCTAATTGTGGGCATTGATCTGTATCATGTATTCCTGCTACCCGACAATCAGCGTACCACAACGTGGGGGTACTTGGTCCAAACATATCTCTAGGGCACATCAGACTTGGTCCCCTAGCCCGCATATAATCTGAAAACATAGGGCACTAATCCTTAATGTGGCCTAACACCCTACAGCGTATGCACCAAACATCTATGTTGGCTTCTTTTCCCCGATCCCTTATTAGATTTTGAATTTCTAAGTGCATCACTTCTAGCTAGTTTTGGACCTACGATGCCCCATATTGAGCATCATCCCCTGGCGCAAATTCCAACTTCATGGAAATCTCCAGGGCCTCTTCCTGCAAATCAATCTTCTGCTAACCCATAGGTCCATGCAGATGTGGTAATAGCATGGCGATGAACCACTCCTTATCTATTTTTACTCATAGACAAGTCCTCCATCACTAATGACTTTCTTCAGCCACTGGTCAGCTTACTAAACAGACTCCGTAGGTCCCTTCTTAATATATTTTAGTTCTACTACGCATTGAGCATAGGACTTCGGCTTTCGGAACTGCTACTTCAGGGCATCCTTAATATCATGTATTGTGGGATTGGCATGCTGACCAATGTATCCCATGAACCAATCCAAATCCCTTCCCTCAATGGCTATTGATAGCTACGCTCTCTTTACAACATCATTATTAATATTATGTGTGGTCCATACTGACTCTGCTACAAACCAGAATTGATCCATATCCGCATCCCCCGCACCCTTAAAGGTGGGTAATTTCATGTGCGCAGCCATATCATCTGCAAGTGGTGGCGGAGGTGGGATAGGAGAGTTCTTACCATTGCGTGAGTTCGACAGTGGCATAACCAGGGGATTGGTCTCTACGTGTGCAACCCCACCTTCGTTGAAATCAGGTGAATCCCTTAGAGGACTGTACACCGATCTATCCCCTTCTTGATTAACCCGGTAGTATTTACCGCTTCGTGTTGTGACTCCACTCTGATCAGAGGTCTTTCAATCGGTGTGACTGCACAGGACACCCTTTCCACACAATAGCATCTTAATCAACAGCAGAAATGTTTGCAAAAAATTACCTCTAAATCCTTTGAAAAAACTTTGCCCTACATCAGAATAGGACACAAACTGATTGACTGCAAACTCAGTAACAAATCCTCCCAAAACACTATCAACCCAGTGATCAAGTTATTAGTCTTCTCCAATAGTTGGATCAACTCAAGGGTCCACTGCATGACCTGATCATCCTTCCAACAGGTTTGGAATTCCGCTAACCTTGCCAGCCACTCCTGCAGTTCATGTGTGAAGGTTACGAAGAAGATTTCGTGTACTTCTGTAAAAATGTAATTGTTCTTCCACTCTTTGGCAGATAACTTCTTACTTCTATTCTATTTTAGGGAAAACTCCTGAATCTGCTTTTCAAACCAGTCCTCAAGTTCAGGTTTCAATGGCTGCCAATGAACTCGTGGCATTACGTAATCTCTCTCTCAAAATGCTCCCGGTCCTGGTAACAAAACCATTTTTTGGTTTGATGGGTCTTGACCCAGGTTCAATTTAAGGTTTAGCAACAAAACCCTGCACTACTGGCCCTTTCAGTAATGGCCTGCTTGCGCAGGTCAAGGTCTCACCCAAAGTAGTATGGGAGGGTGCTGGAACCAGGTTTCTGCACCTTGAGAGAGAGAAAGATAATTAGAGTGGGTCCCTTCAGATCTAACAGACCTGTGATGGAGAAGCCCTAACCCAGAAACCCTTAACAGTATATTGGTGCAACAACCCAAGCGAAGCCCAGTAATCAGATGTAACAACCTATTAATCAAATGTAACAAGAAAAATTACATCTAGATCTATGCATTTATTTCCTTCTATAGCATCGCATCCACATGTGCATCACTAAACCATCGATATTCAGAAAACATACATTATCTCAGAAATAACATACAACAAAACCCATAATCATAACACAGAAATACTCACATATCACAAAACATTCTTCTCAATCATTCATATTCAGATTCTACTTACAGACTCTCTTTACCAACTCGCGCACACATTTAATGGGGTCCGTAGACAGCAAGACTCAGGGCCTTCGCGCACACAACCAGCAGGAGCCCTTACTCGAAAAATTCACACCACAGATCCACAGATTCGTATCCAAGCTTAATTTGACTCAAAACTTACTTCTAGACTCAACTTATCCATCTATTTATATCATATTAGCCTGCACTACTCTATGGTACACAAACCGTGGTTTGTGGACTCTTGGTCTACCCTTTGACCCATTATAATTCATTGTGGGATTTGAACCACCCCAAATCCCCTGCGCTAGACTAAACTATTACAAAATATTACAAAATTGTACCAAAATTGCAGTTAGGGGACCCCGCTCCAACACTTCTTTTTTGTACTACACTGCACTTGCACTAGGGAAGCTCAGTCCCTAGTCTAGTAGTTCTAAACACTATGCTTCTCCCTTGAATTCCTTCGATCTAGCCTTAGCCTCTTAGAGACTCCTCTTCAACCTTCTTTCTGCACCCTTGATTCCCAAGGCCGGTGTCTCTTTCTTTGCTGTAATATCCCTCCTTTGTACTGCAGTCACCTTCGCTTCCTTTCTAGTTTATGTTAGATGCATGTTGACCCAAAACATAGGTACATACGACTCTCCTTCAGCCCAAGGTTGAACTATGGATACACTTGTGGTAACCCTCCTTCACATTGCGTATACCCTCGGTCCTTTTCTGAGATATGCGAGATCTAGAAACAACCTTTAGACTGAACTGTGCAGATACTATTGCCACGCAAGCTTGTCTTCTTATTAGCCTCGTCTCCTCCCAGATTATCCTCTACTCCTCACACTGTACTTTACACTTTATTTCAGACTAGATCCAAATTAGGATGATGCTACAATGAGGCTGCATCATACTTTATATAGTGAATGTCTTTGGCTATTAGGCCGACATGAAGATAGGTGTGTAGGTTGACTTCTTCAAGGGGGATTTATGTCATACTTAAGTCGACTTCAAGGATCATATTGACCATATCTTGGAGCATATACTTTACATCAATAATTTATCTTTTACAAGTGTATCATCACTTCATATACATGACTCTAAATTATATTTATGACAAGACGAAAAACTCCTAAAGACATCAAGAAGTATTATTTGACCTATAATAAAAACTCCTTTCTCATGAAACCCATAAGGCAAGCATTACAAAATACATTTTATTATCTTTGTCTTCTTCATTACATAAATTCATAATTACAAGTCATTATGAAGACTGAACTTAGTTACACTTTTCAACAAACGCAACTCCATAGTCACAAATAATTCTACCCTATAGTTTTTATTCTCATATTTACGAAATAACCAACTCTTAGGGTCCTCAAATAAACCTTCAAATAGCCCTCTAACTATCCTATTTTTGCTTCAAATTGACAGTCCTTAGGGTACCAATCAAACTGCCTTTCAATAGTGACTTAGTTTCTCTAAGATTACTATCATAAGGTCCTCCAAGCGCAACCCACTTGATAGTGAATGTCAATTGCTTCACTATCCTTAGGGTTTTCATAGATCTTCCCACACAATAGTGAGCCAAATCTTGCACTTGTTGTACATAGTTCTCCTTCAAGTCTATCCTCTAAACAATTCTTGAGCTTGCAACATTCAACCATGTCTAGGGCTTTCTTGCACCTATAAAACAAAATAGAAAATACTCACCAAAGGAACCTCTTCCTATGTAGTTGCCACAAAGATATGTGACTTAGTTTTGGAAGGAAACCCAACCTCCAAAATAGGCCCTTCCCTCAACCTACAATAACATGGAATTTTTGTCCCTTCCAGAATTTGGGCAAATGTCCTTTAAATATTATTCTTTGAATCTCTAAATTCCAACCTCTCCTATTTGACTTATATCCCTTTACAGGTCTACAATTAGGGCTTTCAAGATCACATACTTGTTTCCTTCCTTACAACCTCAAGATGACCTTCAAAAATCTTTCTAAACTAGATTGTATATATGCTAGCAAAAAATTACATCAAGAAAGTTAAAACATACCTCATTTCTCAACTTTTTTTTGTCCTTTTTGTCCTTGATTTTTATGCCTTTCCTCTACAATTTCGGCCCATTGATTAGGGATGATCGTAACTATGGTCACAAATCCTCAAACTAGGGTGAAATAACTGCCAAAAATTGTGGTCTAGCTCCTTCTATCAATTTTCCTTACTAATTGTGCCTTTATCCCTTATTGCAGCCCACTATTGGTCTTTTTGATCCTCCAAAAAACCACCTACAGGTATTGACCTGCAGCTAGGGCTCCCTTGAGAATGTTCAAACCCGATTTGGGAGAAAAAAATCCACAAAAATAGCACAAATTTTCTCCTTCTCTTTGTTGGCTTATCTGCTCCTAATGTGGCTCAAACAAACTTGAGAAATTAGCTCAAACAATCCTCTTCCTCCTTCACTTGGCCTCCTAGAGTTGCGTCTTCCACAAAGAGATATCTAGTGACGTTTCACACTTTGGATGTTTCATTGCAGGAACAAGTCCTCAACGAGCATGACTAGATTTTTAGAATACAAAACCCATATTACTCCTTGAGAACTCGATCCTTCTAAAGTCTTCTAGAAAAGTTGTATTAGATCATATCACAGCCTCCTTCACATGGACTATGTTTCAACTTATTATTAAATCTTCACGGTCTTCCTAAGAGTCTTAAATAGAATTAACATATCTACCAAACCTTCTTTGAATCATAGAATCACTTCATAGCTTGTATATTGTCAACCTTTACTTCAAATATTTTTTCAAATGGGAGATAAACATTATGACTTCGAATCACTGTTATTGTCACTCTTTAAAATACATCATTGTCCAAGGGTATATGGATTTATCTCATATCTAATAGCCTTACCTTGGATTAATAGGTTACTTGTATCCACTTAGAGGCTTGCATTATTTGTAACATAACTGTTGTGACTTTTTAGACCTTACTTATCTTATAAGAATCCTTTATGCTTCAAGATTTTGACCTTACTTGGAATGATTGTATCACCAGAATTCAGATCTATCATCATAGGTGTCATTCCACAGTAAAATTTTCCTCCTTACCTAATATAATTTAGTTCTTAATAAACTTGTAGAAAGACTTGTACTACTCTAGTCAAATTGTTACATTTCTTAACTTCAGAATTCTCATATATGTTGCATTTATTAGAAGTGAGGACCTGCTAAAGTATGCCATTTCTTCTTCTTGATATTGATGAAGGAATTTTTGTAGAGGTATATTCCATTATGCCAACAAGAGTGATCTTCAAACTGCTTCTTTTACTGACCTTAGCTCTAATACCATGTTGGAAAATCAAGGCATTTGAATATTAATAATGATTTCCTTTAATAATTATTTGTGATATTTGTTGGGATTTTATTTATGTTTCACTTAATAGGCTCAAAAACATGAAGATCGGAAAACAAAAAGAACACAAGATATAAGCTCCACGACAGGGAAAAACCCCACAATTGGGGAAACTCAAACAATCCTCTTCTTGTAGAATTAGATCAAAATGAGATCTCCAAGAGCCAAAGACCAAGTCTAAGACCTCCTTAAGCCCAAATTTGGCCCTCAAAATTAACTCTTCCAAATAATAAAATGTATACCAAAGGAAATGAAGGTCAACCTCTTGAAAAAATTCTCAATTCAAAGTCTCGTTCTTGCAACTTCATGTCTGTAATTCGGCCTGCAAGTTCAATCCCTGTAACTCGCACAGAAAACCATAATATGTTCGCAAGTGTGGATAGAAAAGATATATTTTCAAGCCTTCTTCCTCACTTTGACCTTTCCTTCTTATTATTGAATTTTTAACTCTTATTTCTTCTTGTATTATTGCATATTTAACTTGTGAAGTGTGTGCTACAATTGGTCGAAGGCTCTTGCTATATATACACCTTTCAAGAGGTCGAATAGGCCTTTTCTAGGCCGACTTCTCCTCGGTAGGGCCGACTTGGTATTGGGAGTCCAAATTGAATTTATAAACTCACAAATAATGTTTATTTCTTAATACAAATTGCACAAAAGGATATTTTACATCTGACAATAATTCTTTGACTCATGAAAAATATTTGACAAACCCTAGGAGCATGAAATGCATGCTTGACCTAGATGACCATTAAATGGAGCATGAAACACATGCTTAAAAATTATTTTTATTATTTTACATAAAATAAAAATTGATACAAGTACAAAGATAAATATGAATGTCTAACCTAGTTACTTTTCCAACAAGAGTGATCTCGTAATTTTAAAATTTGGACTTTACTTGATTAAGTATGAATTTAAACCATTCATTTGATGGGTGAAAAAGAACATATCAACCTATTTTCTTTGAAACCTATGTTTTTTTTTCTTTTTTAAAACATAAGGTAACTTATATTCATATGGAATTTGTTCGATGTGGCTTCTAAGGTGGCATCTTCGGTCCAGTTGGAACCTTGAGGTGACGCCATGTCACCACTTCAACTATCCTGGCTTGCACCGCAATCACTCTTCACCCTTTTACTCTCTTTCCTCTTTCTCTCTCTCTTTTCTTTTCTTCTTTCTATTTTTCTTTTATTTTTGTTTATTTAATTTATCCTCTGGCCCTACCTAACTTGATGATATACATGGAAAATTTCCATTGATTATGGTGATGGGAAAGTCCCATCCTGCATCCTTTTCCTCCAAGTGCATGCATTTCCTACATGAAGGATCAGGGGCCGCAAAGATCAAGCATATATTGATGACCCATATCAATATTGCGAGTTTGATTTGTGGGGAGGTTATCTCACAACTTATTCATAATAACACTTTACCATGATGTGCCAAAGGACAACCTATAATTGGTGTCGACAGTTAAAGTTTTTCTTTTCTTTTTTCAAAACTAATTCCAAAAGGTTTTGATACCACCTTTGAGATGTGGCCTTAGACATGACCCCTTGGTCCCATTACCACACACTCTAACCCCTAGCTTTCCTCCATGGACCTTGTGACATGTACATTCATCCTATACTATCTACCATTGTGAATGTGTGACTATGGAAATCCATGTCACTGAACACATCGACTCCACATGGCCTCCATGTCATCATGTATGAAAAAGTTCCAATTTTCCCAAATTTTTGCCAATAACCTCAATTTTTTTAATTTTTTGCATAAGCTACCATAAAATCTTTGTTGGTCCTATGACTCCATCAAATTCCACGAACTAGCCCTTGGAAGTTGTCAGTTCGACCTCCATGGAATTTAACTTAAAATGGGGGTTTTACCCAATTCCCTTTTATTTTCTCAAGATGCACCCAAGTTCTTCATGGGTCCACTCTATAAGCACATATTTAATGGGGTTGAAGCCTTTACGTTCCTAGGAGATACCCAATTTGGGAATATTAACCTATTTTATGTCAATTACCATTTTGCAGATAATTTTTCCCAATTTCCATTAAAGGAACCCTTCGTAAACACTTTATAAGCGTACTGAAAAAATAAATAAATAAATAATAATAATAATAATAAATAAATAAATAAATAAATAAAAATAAAAAATAAAAAATAGAAATAAAAAATAAAAAATAAATAAATAAATAAATAAATAAATAAAAAATCTTTTGCAATTTTCTAGTTTATGTTTAAATGTTTGGCCCATACCACCCAAGTTTTGAACATATAACTCTTATACCACATTGTAAAACAACCCTAGACTCACTTTTGGGCGCATATCACTACAAACAAATTATGTACATACTAGACTTTTAATTCTCTTTTAACCTAGTTTTGCCATGCTCTCATACCAAAATTAATTAGGTGCAACAGTTCTATGCTACTGATTCATAACATTTCTAACTGCTCTAATAAAAATGATATAACAATTTAGATACCTAGTCTGAGCTCTAATACCGCACAAAAATGTTATTCCTAGCATATGAAACACATATGCAACCCTAACAAATATGCAATTCCATGCATAACAACATATTCATACCAATTAAGAACATGCACACCATAACATAATTAAGCATGTAAACATATGATACACCATCTAAAATATTTTAACATAGAACACTTCTCTTAAACATAAGCACCAACTAGCTATGGACCTCAAATGTTCCACCAAGCCATAGACATTGTTGTTCTAGCTCCCTTTACAGTGGGTACTAAAAGTAACATGGACCACAAATAATTGATAACATAATGAATTTTTTTATGAATTCAAGCCCATGCCCAAATGATTATACAAAATACATAACATTGTCTCATTATAAAGACTAATAACTCCTACTCAGCTACAACTGACTCATATTGAAAACAAGGAGTTATGCACTATATAGAACATTCAAGACTCGAATTCTGCACAATCTAGAAGATTCACTCGAGTTCTACATAATATGGAAAATTCTATTTCTCCCTTTTAATGGAGAAATGAAATTTTTATCACACTTGATAGTATTTCAATAAGTTGATTACCACTCCCCCTTAACGGAGAGATGGAAGAAATGCATAATATAAAAACATACATGCTAGTTTGAGTCTCAGTTAGGCTTACAAATTGTGACAAAGTGTTGAAGTATTACATTTTGACTTTCTTTGCTACAGTGTATTGATGAAACTTCTTCTTGAACTTGTTTCTTCAAACTTTGATGTGTTTAGCTTGTTTCTTCTTCTTCTTACTCCTGATCATGAATTATGGATATCGCTTCTTGCTACAATTGGGATGATGCCAATTCATCTCAACTCCCTTTTCAATAGGTTCACTTCCATTATTGTGATTTTTAAAGTCTTATTCAAGGGATTCTTGCCACATTAATCCATAATAATTTTTAATTTCTTCAAGGATCCAATCCATAAAAATTCGATTGATTTTTCATTTTCTACGTTGTCAATGTTGTATTCAACAAATTCCAAGTCTTGATTGTAGGTGGAAATTAAAAATGGGTTCTCCTCTTCTTATTCTTCTACTGCTTCTTCCTGTATGCTACTAAAATCTGCACACTGGTAAACATTCGTGAGATTTACAAAATCATTATTTGGGTTCTTTTCATTTTCCTTTATGCTGAGATTTTTCCCCCTTTCTTCATCTTTGTCTTCCTCTACTATATCATTATGCTATATAAACAAATATTCATTCATTTCTGCATCACAATATTTGTACTTAGATTCATCTTGTTCATCCTCGGTTATTTCTCCACTAAGCAATTTATCTATGAGCTTCTTATGTTGCAACATTTGAAACCAATTTTCATTTGAAAGGTGTTCATCATCATATGTAACTTTAAATTCTTCAATCTCTACTTCGTATCCTTCATCTTCATCTAAGGTAATTTTCCTTGTTGGATCTAGCTTTGTTCCTTCATTCTCTTCTTCTACAACCTTCTCTATAATTTCTTCTAGTAGCTCTGCTTCAAACACATAGGCTCCTTCGAATGTATTAATATATTGCAAGTTGTTTCTTCCCTTTTTACTATACTTCATCTCTAGAATATCCCAAAACACTTTTGCATTGTTTGCTTGACCAAATTCATTTAAAATACTAGAAATAATGTTGCCATCCATTAATGAGATTATAAGAAACAATGTAACTAATGCATCTCTCCTCTTATCATGGGGATCTACAAAACCTTCTTGAACAAGATGCCATATATGAGTTGAACAAAGTAACTTCCATTTTATTTGCCCAAAATGCATACTTCATACCTATGAAATATGGAAAAAAATGGAAAAATATTCATTAATATGTTCAAGTTTTCATCTATCTCTTCTATCTCATCATTGTTATTGGGCTTGATTTGCTTGTCAACTTCATTGATTTGTTCCAGATCTACATTCCTATCCTAGTCTTTATCAAGTATGCGTTCCTGGACCACAACTAGAAACACTCCATATTTGTTTTGCAAAATATGTTGTTTCTTCCTACAATACTTTCTCCTAATTTGTTTGAGTTCTCTATGGAACTGTTTTAGTCTCCTTTACCAACCCATGTCACTATGCATACTCCTTTTATCTTCTTTAATTTATTTGTTCACAATCAACTATCAATTCATACTATTCAACTATGACAACAAATTCTCATATTAAATTAACTAGATCCTATATATATATCTACAATACTAATCTCACCATGCTTCCAGTGCTCCAATTGTCAATTGTCTCTCTCTCCAATTCTCTCTCTCGATAAAATACCAAAAATTAAAAAAAAAAAATTAATCCCTTATGCTTCTTTGCTTACAGTGATTCTGCTTACAGTGATTCTGCTGGTTTGCTCGTACTCTTTAAAATTATACCTTTATATCAAACTTAATACCATACTTGAAGAAATATGGAAAATACCACAACAAGAACAAAAACCTCCTTTTCATGGACAAACTAAGTTGACATAAAGCATTCGAGTGCATCCGATACCCCTTTCGACTTACTCCAAATAAACTATAAATATACTAATAAATAAATAAAATCTTTTTGACTTCACAAAATGTCCAAACAAATCGTTTTGGTGGATGGCTTACTGCTCTCCCTGCAATGAAAAACTCTGGTACTCAAACCACAACGCTGTCTTCAACGAAAAACTAAGGGCAGCTTAGCCTGGCAGAGTTGTAGATGGTTCAAGGTAATGGCAGCTATGGCTTGATTTTCACACACCAAAAAAAAACTTCAACTCTTTTATGCCTCACTCCTTCAAACCTCCATCTCTATTTTCCTTGGCGATCTGCTCTGCTCGACTTAAACCGGTTCTTGACTTTACTCCTTGTGTGATGACCGAGGGGAATGTGGCCTCACACGTCTGCCAATCTTTGAACAGACCTTGCCGCGACTATTTTCCAGAGATTACGATGGGCCCGATCCACGGCAACAATGGCTCTGTTCTCACACCAAAAGAAAACTCAACAGCAAATAACGGTCAATTTGACCAGCCGATCTGGCACACTGAGAAAACAGACATCAAACAAGCAAAATCATTATTCGAAAAAAACTGGAGCTTCCTTAAGCTCTGCAGCTGGCCACTTCCCAATGCTATGTGCTCACTCCACAGGTCACATGCACTACGCTAATCAAGCTGCAACACATCGACACAGCCTTTTCAAGACTCGGAGTTCTACACAATCTAGAACATTCACTCCAGTTTTACATAATATAAAACATTTTAGTTTTACATGAAATATAGAACATTTTATTTTTCTATTAGCTCTAAGTTCAAGTCCTAGTTGGGGCTATGACTTCAATAAACCGCTTAAACTAACTAGGTCTAATAAGTAGAGGGTCCACTTAAACTAACTATGTTTAATAGTTAGAGAGTCAACAATGGCTAAGTCAAGATACCAAACTCTAGTAGCAATTACAACTTATTGTATTTCATTTCTCAATAACCTGCACAACCCAAGGAAGTGTACTCTCTCTCTACATTGTAGTCTCTCCAGCTATCACACTTCCTTTCTAAGACTCCAACACAGACCAGCTATGGAGCCTTAGAGCTTTGTGGTTCTCAGAAATCCAGCAACTATAATGGAGTCACTAGGCACCCTCTATGCCTCACACTAGGGAAACATATTCCCACCAATTCTCCCTCCAGGGTTCCAACATTTTCCATGACAACCCAACCCAAGGAGAATTGTACACCCAAACCCACCTTGGGTTTCACAAGGTAACACGGTTATAGTGGTTGCTCAATGCACATCCACCCCAAACAATGGTCACAATAATGAGAATCAATGAGAATTCCACTACTCTCCCTTTATATATGTATGTGCATTTTTGACAAGTGGCACCCTATGAAATATTTTCCCATCACTTGGGAGCTTTAGATAAACTGTGTGTTAATAATGACCATGGGTCCTCAAGTTCTGGAGTTATGCAATACAACCATCACACGGGTCAAAAACCAAAGGGATATGACGAAAGATAAGGAGTTAATGTGGAAAACGGAGACAATAAATGTTCCAACCAAGCAACATGTTGCAGGACGAAATATATTTTTGCAACATGCCACAAAAACATAAATTTGTGCAACGTGATACAAAGAAGTCAATGACTCAAAGAAAGGGGTGTGCTAGAAAAACTCTTCCATCAATGAGTTCTAAAATTCTAAAGATGCAATATGAGGAGAGGAATGGAATATTACAAGAAAAATGAAGAAAGAAGCAACATCACAAATAAGATTTTCACAATTATGCAATGTCACAAGAATTTTTTTGCATGCGATAGGCCCTATATTGCATAAGGATAAAAAAAAAATCAAGAGACCCTAACTTGTGCCTAGAGCTTAGAAATGAGCCAAAATGGTTGGTGCAAAGCTCTCATTTGGGAAAATGATTTGGTGAGCTCAAAAGCATCCTCAGTGATATTTCTAAAGGAAAATTTTGAAATACCTCACCATCTTAATGCCACCTAGAGGTTGTGTATGTTATAGAACATCAATATTACTCTAAAATAATGGAACAAATCCATTAACCTATGTTATGTGATTGGCATATATCACCTCTTCATATATGATTATATGATATCACATGACGTCATTTTCATACAATGAAATTGGAGAATTCAAACACCAAAGCTCATAGACCTTAATCCTCATATTATATGCATGTTTACCTTGATAGGGTTTCTTTCAAATAATAGCCCAAACACAAAGGTTCATCACCCTCATCTAATAAAACCTGAATTTTGCTATGCTTCCAAAGTGTCCCCCTCAAGGTTTTTAATACTTTTATTATGATCGTCATCGAACGTTTTGATGAAGTTCC